>PVKC010017388.1:0-20232 GCA_004027635.1 Crocidura indochinensis | reverse complement strand
CCTGAGCACTGCCGGGTGTGACCCAAAAACCAAAGTAAAGAAAAAAAAAAGAAAAATGATGTTCTTGGGGTCAGAGAGGCGGTGCAAGTGGTAGGGCGTTTACCTTGCACCACTAACCTAGGATGGACCACAGTTGATCCCCCCAGCATCCCATATGGTCCCCCCAGCCAGGAGCGATTTCTGAGTGCATAGCCAGAAGGAACCCCTGAGCATCATCGGGTGTGGTCCCCAAAAAAACAAACAAAAAAAAAACAAAAGAAAAATAAATAAAAATGATGTTCTTGACCCAAGCCTGATATAGTTTAATTGTGAACTGAAGGTCCCTCTCTGTGACCACTCATAGGTCCTGTGATTTGGTGCCTGAATAATTTGCTTTCTTGTCAGCTTATAGGAAATGCTTGTCCTCATACCTGCTGAGGGCTTGGTAAGGGAACCAATGCTCTGATTTCTGTTCCCTGCTGATGGCTTTACCCTCCAGATGAACATGCAGATGTGCCAAAGCAGCTATGTTCTACTGACACCTTAAGTAGTATTAGTAATCACTGTGGCCTTGCCAGATAGGGCTACATGAGAAAGTGGCCTGGTACTTAGTTTGGCCACTGGCTGGCTTTATTCTCTGTTTTTCCTGCACCCCATCATACATCTTATTCTTTCTTTTCTCTGATTATAGGTCTTAAGGAACAGAGATTTTTACCTGAGGAAATTTCTGGAGTCACAGATTATTTGGGGGGTTTCCAACTTGCTTGTTGTGAAGGTATTACAAATTTTGGGTCACACCCAGCAATGCTCAGGGGTTACTCCTGGCTCTACACTCAAAAATTGCTCCTGGCAGGCTCAGGGGACCATATGGGATGCCAGGATTTGAACCACAGTCCTTATGAATGCAAGGCAAACACCTTGCTTCAATGCTACCTCTCCGGCCCCAACAAATTTTTATTGAGGAACATCAAACTCCTCATCCCTGGGCATGTCTTTGTACTTTTTCTAAATTAGGGAAAAGATGGTGTCTTTTTTTCTGTCTCTTTATCCTATAGTAGGTTTTCACTCTGAATATCTTGTTATTCTTGATCTCTTATCTGCTTTATTTTGTAAACAGACTCTGGCTCTGCTGTACTCCATAAATGGGGGTGAGAGGAAACCAAACAAGCCAAATCAATAGTATCAATCAGATCCATAGTATAGTAGAATACGCAGTTAGCTTCCAAGCAGCCAACCAGGTTTCATTTCAGGCACAGCATATCATCTTCTACTACAACAGGGTCCCCTCCACATCTAGGTCAGGCCCCATTCCAACCAGGTTGGGAGTCCAGACTCCACCAGGTCAGGGTCCTTTGGCCTGTGCAGCCAAAGGTTCCGTATTTAGATTTCATATCCAGTGGCATCCTCCAATGTCTGGGTTTAAATATTCTGATGGACACTCATGACTGAAAATTATGCAGAAGCTTTTTGTTTTGTTTTGTTCTTGAGTCACACCTGGCAGTGCACAAAGGTATTCCTGGCTCTGTACGTAGGAATCACTCCTGGCAATGCTTGGGACCATATGGGAGGCTGGTAAACAAACTTGTGTCAGCTGCATGTAAGGCAAGTGCCTTACTCTTTGTACTATCACTCCGGTCCCTTGCAGGGTCTTGAATTTCTTCAAGGATCCCTCAAGTCCCACATCTGGAGTAGATATAAAATGTCCAGTGAGGAAACGTTGTGCTACTCTCTATTATCAGGAACACTGAGATCTCCTACAGGTCCCACAGGGAATAGTTGGTTCAGACAGCAGCCTGTTTCTCCTCTATCTCATAAGCTCAGTGAACTGGTCGCTTACCAAAGAGCTGAACACAACCCTTTTTTTCCCTGTGTTCACATACCTAGTAACTCCAACTCATACCCCAACCAAACAAAACAAATCATTTCTTGGGACTCAACAAGAATTTAACATCTAAATTAAGTATTAATTTAAATTAAACTAATTTAATTAATTAAAATCTAGGAATAGGATAGTATAGGTCTGTTTTTGTTTTGCCTACATGGGTCCCTGAGTGTAGTAGTGAGACACTAGTGGTTCCTCTCCCTATTATGGTACCCTACAGGTGGAATTTGGGTCTGGCAAAGCTTCCAGCTGTAAGGGAAAAATTTCCCCGAGCCCCCCGGCTGTCCCCTGAGCTCTGAATTCCCTGACTGCCCAGGTCACCTACCCCCTTCACAATTCTCGGAACTTGTAGACCCAGTTATAGTTTAACTTTTTTTCTTTGTTCTGACCAGGTCATGTTAACCCTGTAAGCTTGTACCGAAACCTTGCAAAAATGTGATTGTGCAAATGCCAGATATGATGTCATGTATTCCCTAAAGCATATCAATAGCAAATTAATCTACTGTAATTTTCTATTGTTTGAAATGCTATATACAGCTTGTAAGCTCATGGCTCGAGGCTGACAGTTTTTGGCTTATGCTGGACTCTAGCACAGCCCCTGCATATGCTTGAAAATAAACCCCCTGCTTTTGCATGAGACTGTGGTCTTGGTGTCTTTGAATGGAGCTTCGTTCTCATGGACATAACACAGCGAGTGGTCGGAGGAGATGAATGCCTTATAGAGAGTGAACTACTTGGCTTCCAAGGGAAGAGGGAGATTTGTCCCTGATAGTTTTCACTGTCAGCTCCTTTTTATATGCTGCTGCTGCCATAGATATAGGGCAAACAGTTCCATAGAGATCTTCCAAGATAGGTCACAGTGGGTACCTGTCACCTTCTGCCTGGGATCTAATGCTTCTTGACCCTTCAGCAGAAGTTTAAGACAAGGTGTGTGGGCTAGGACAGTTGACTTGTGTGACACTTGGTGGTGAAATGCTCTAGCTCAGGACCCTAAACTCTGACTGCTGCTACTTGCTAGTGTCACAGACCTTTTTATAGTGGGGAACAGACAGACTGGGAGTGGAGTATGCATTAGCACTATACTAGTGGTCAGAGGTGCTCTTAACCAGGTGATGAATGAATGGGCCAGGCAGATGATTTGTCTTCTACCCTTTCTGTTACCTCATTTCTCTCTCCCTCCTCTGTCTAGATTATCCTATTGAGGCTGCTTTATGCTGGGCCCTGGTTCACCTGAGGTAAGACTTGTAGGACCAGAGGGATGTACAGGGAGAAGACAGGAATGTGGGATATGAGTGGGATCCTCAGATAGAGGAAAGGTTAGGGATGTGCATGAGATGAAAGCAAATATGTCAGAAGAGTGTTTGTGCTCTGGATTGTACGAAGAGTTAAGAGGAAAGGGAAGAGGAAAAAGAAGGGGACCATCAGTGCCAACCAAACTGGGAATAAGCTTGAAGTTTTCACATTAGAGTATGTGTGGTGGAAGGAAGTGACAGAGGGCAGAAGGAGAAACCAGGTCCCTTAAGATTATGAAGGGATAAACTGGAAGAATGGACAGGGCTGAGGGATCAGGGAGGGGCAGACAAATAGGAACTGGCTCTTCTGGAAGAGCTTCTGAGATTACTGAACCAGAGGGTACAAAAACTAGGGAACAAGGAAGGCTCACAGACAGAATTATGATTTGGAGATAACAGGCATCACTGAGGAAACATATTATTTTTCCTGAGTGCACTGCAGGATGAATTAATACACAGCAATTCATCAAACAGAGGGTTGCTTTTGTATTTCTCCAAAGGCTGCAGAAGACAGGAGATGGAGAGATGGAGAGGGAAACAGAATCAGGACTGGGGGCATGCTAGCCCTGAGCCTGCCTCTACCCATTATCTCAGATCCCTGACTTCACAGTTCACTCATCACCCTTGTCTGAGCCTCCCTTCACATCCTATTCGTATACATTCCTGTGGCTCCCCTCCCCACATCAAAGCTGCCAGCAACCCTTGGCTGAGACAGCCACCTTTTCGGATCATTGAGTCTCATCATTTCTTCCCACTCAGCTCCCAGGTACTTTATTTCTTGTATCTCAGCATCATTTTTTTATTTTTTTATTTTTAATTATGAGAACAAAGATGCAAAGAAAGAGGACAAGGTAAAGTTACAGTGGAAGGACAATCACCCATAAACAGAATTCACATAAGTCCCCTTGCTGATATCTTAACATTGAACTTTCAGCCAAAGAATATTAAGAAAAATAAAACAGAACCCATGTATAATTACTTTGTCCCCCAAGTCCCCAGATTGTGATACATATTTCCTAGCAGCATATCAAGCAGTCTAAAGCCATAAAACTTATGTAACTCCTTAAATATTGAAGGCATAGTACTTTTTTACATTTCCATACATATGCATATTAATTTAAGTTAGCCTCAAAAGTGGGTGTTTCTTTTTAAGGATACAAGTCAAAGGAGCACAGTAAAAACGGCGTTAGAGTGGCAATACATGTTTGCATCGGCCCACCAAAATATGGGGGACATGGAAAGGAAAATCCTCGGCCTAAATACAAGAGGACCAAACCCCTGAAGTTTCCTGGCATAAGACCAGCTCTAGGCTCCAGGCAAACTAGATTGCCCAATCCAAGTCGTTGTCTGTAGTGCCAACTCACTTTTATTTTCCACTCTGCATCATTTTTTCTAGAGTACATCCTTGCTAGTGTGATTCTTGGGCCAATGGCCTTGAAAGAGGAGTGGTGCAGATGGTGTGGAGAGTCCAGGGCATAGAGATTTAGTTCCAGAAGTCAGCATCATCCATGGGTCAGAGAATTTGTACAGTAGAGATGGTGCTTGCCTTATAGTGGCTGACCCAGGTTTTATTCTTGGCACCCTATATGGTTCCCAATCACTGCTAGGAGTGATCCCTGAGTTCAGCTTGTAGCAGCCCAGATGACTCCCTGGATCCCAAATAAGAAGCATCATCCATGAAACCCTCTATGCATTTTGCAGCATTTCCACCAGAGGGCTGAAGATGCCAGAATCTGTCCATCTAACAATGATTTTGTTGTTGTGGTTGTTGTTGTTAGCTTTAATATTCCATCCCGGTTGTCAGGTTCTCATGGGGTCTGTACCCCTCACATCAGCACCATAGACTTAAGGACCTGAAGTTCTAGGCAAGGGAATATGTAGTGAGTTCATCCAGTACCTGCAAAAGATCCAACTGTTATAACTTGCATACGTAGGAACCAGGCTTCCAGTCTACAAACTCCAGGCCTGCTTCTCTCTCCAACATGAGATTTTCAGGCCTTTGGGTACCAAGGGATGCAGCTACCTTGGGCTACAGGTAAACCAGGGCACACCACACTGACTATGCATCCAAGCTGTAGGACCTTTTATAAGCCACTCCAGTGACTATAACACTGGTTATTTCTCAAGGAGAAAAAATGTCATTATTCTTGACCATCAGGGCTCAAAGGATCCTGGTTCTGTGTTTCCACTCAACCCGCTCTTGGCAGGCGCCCAAACAAGGTTCTGAGAAGCCAGTCAAGAAGACTGCCAGCGGGCTACCTGGTTTCCAGTCTAGTACCTGGACACCAGCTCCGTGGGGGCCGCCTGGACCCCGGACAGGGCTTTTATTGTGAAAGGGGCCCCCCCAACCCCGCTACCGGGGCATTCGGGAGGCTGGGCTGGGGCTCGCGGCCCGCGGGGACGAGCTCAGCCGCTGCAGAAGACCCAGCAGGCGGCAGCCCCCGGGACCCCGCCAAGAGTAAGGAGCGCACCCGCTGGTCTGGCGTTCGAGGGCGGCCGGGGAGCATCTGCCCGGGACCCTGCTTTCTGCAGAGCCATCGACCGCGCACCGGGCAATCCACGGGGGACATGGTAGGGATGGGCCCAGGGCCGCTCGCGGGTCAGTGGGTGCTGGGTGAATCCCGACAGGTGGCCCGGGGCTCCCCAAGTGGGAATGGTCCCCATACCCCAGAAGCCAGTAGCCGGGGTAGGAGTAAGGAGGGGCGTGCGGTCCGGGCACTCTCATCTGCACCCTGAACCGGACTGGGATTTGGGACAGTGAGTTGTGCTGCTTTGCCTGGGAGGATGGGAGTGGGGGGGGGGGGGGGGTTGTGTTGCAGATCCCCTATTCCTTGGCTGTGCGAACCTTACCAGTCCACCCGACTGAGAGAGGAGAGGATTCGAGCTCTGATGAGTGAGTGAGATGCCTTAGACAGTCTCTTTACCCCTCTAGTAAATGCATAAGAGTTCTGTATTTTCTTCCATCGCTTAGTCGTGTTTGTGAGGGGAAAAAAATTATGCACTTTATTTGATTTGGGGAGGAAAGGTGTCTGGGGAGCCACTCTTGTGTAAAATGCTCTGGGACTATTCCTAGAGATGCTTTGGGGATCTAGGAATCAAACTCAGGGTTCCTGCATCGAAGGCATGCATTCCACCAGTCCTTTCAGTTATCTCCCCAGTTCAGTCATTATATTAAACAACAATAACAACGTCTTACATTTATTGCCATAGATTTAAAGCAGCCCTAGAAATGTTCTAATGTGGACACACTGTGGCCCCACTTTTCTAGGACCATCTCTAGGGCCTTAAGGCAGGTGTGGGAAGACTAGGTGTGCTGGTTTTGTCTTTTCATCCTTTTCCTGATAAAACTGAGACAGCCAGGAGCAGCAAAGATGGACCTTGGAGGGCATGATCCTGGCAGCTTAGCTAAAGCCATGTGTCATCTGAGGAAAAGGGGTCCCCCTAGGGGATAACCATTAATTACCTCTGCTTTCAGGTGGAAGCCACCTGCCACAAGGAACCCTCCCCATCCATGTTGGGAGTTCACTGTCCATAAGCTACTGAAGTATGGTTAAGCCACTAGAATGAGTTAAGGGGCTTGCCTGGCACACCATCTACCTGGGTTCGATCCCTGGCACCACAGATGATCGCTTAAGTCCTGCCAGGAGTGATACCTGAGCTTTGAGCCTTCCCCAAATAATTTCCCTTTAGAAATGCAAACTTCTCCAACTTGTTTGGATGTGATGTCCAATAATCCCTTAGAGTATCATGTTGCTGATCCAGGGTGGATCTTGTGGGAAATTTTGGCTTAAAGGTATGAACTGAGAAGTGTGAAATTCTGTAGAGTCTTTTTGCAAAAAGTGAACACTGAACTGCAAGACCTCAAGGGGCATTTTGGATCATTCTGAAGGGTCTGTAGATCTCCATCAGTGCTGGGTATGACTATCTCAAGCTAAGATAAGAACTCTTGTGATTTTTCTTTACAGTTAGGGTGGAAAATATGGGAGTGTGTGTCAAGGATTCTGACTAAAAAAAAAATTGATAGAAGAAATTAGGATCATTTCAGCCAGATTTAGGAAAGTTTTCTTCCTGATTCTTAAATATAAAACAAAACAAAACAAAAGCCAACAAAAACACAAGACCAATTTTCTGAACAAATTTATTTGTATATGATGGCTGTACTGGTATAGAAGACTTACCTTCTATAGGCAGCCCTGGTGCATTGGTATCAAAGATACAGTTTTGCCATAGGGTTGTTTTTCTTCCCTTTTTATTGAACCCCACTGCTCTGTCCACATATGTAAAGTCATCCCTTTAGTGAGCATTTGCCTGATCTGGACCATCATCTCCCTGCTCATTTGAATTTGGGGCTATTTGCAGTGGCAGGTGGCCAGCTTCTGATTAGCTAGGGAAATGGGGGATCTGAGAACCCTGATTAGAGGTAGTTAGATACCTTCAAAAGAACAATTTCCTTGTACTTTTTCATCAAAGGCTTTACTGTGACCACGTTAAGGCTCAGAGTGAGCTTGTGGGTGGGATATACTCTAGTCTTTTTATTTGTGCTGGGGGCATACATCATTGTAGGGGTAAAGGACCCAAATAGAACCTATTTGGGGCATTTCTCCAGGAAGATCTAGGAGCTAAAAAGCCCTGGAGAGGGTATCTCCAAATATAGAAACTTAGGCCAGAGAACTGACCCTGGGCTGAACACAGGGATTTGTCCTTGTAATACATTTGTTTTATAATATGCTATCTAAAATAGGAACCCATTAAAAGTCAACGCATTGGGCTGGAGCAATAGCACAGTGAGTAGGGTGCTTGCCTTGCATGTGGCCAATCTGGTTTGATCTCTGGCATCCCATATGGTCCCCTGAGCCCACCAGGAATAATTTCTGACCACAGAGCCAAGAGTAACACCTGAACACTTTCAAGTGTGGCCCAAAAACAAAAGCAAAAAAGAAAAAGTCAAAGTGTTTATTTAGAAATAAATAATTTCAATTTGAGGACCTGGTGAGGTAGTACAGTAGGTAGGGCTTATATGTGGTCAACCGAGATTTGATCCCCAGCATCTCACATTCCCCCAAAGCAATACCAGGTGTAATTTCTGAGTTCAGAGACAAGTTTCAGTTCTGAGCACCACTCAAGGAATTGCACCTTGGGAAAGAGATTTAGATAGAGATCTAAAAATGTGCCTCAAGAAGGAACAAAAGTGAAGGAATTTTTTTTGTTGGGGGGGTTGGTGTTTGCACACCTGGTGATGCTCAGGTTTTTTTTTTGGGGGGGGGTCACACCCGGCAGTGCTCAGGGGTTACTCCTGGCTCCATGCTCAGAAATTGCTCCTGGCAGGCACGGGAGACCATATGGGACGCTGGGATTTGAACTGATGACCTTCTGCATGAAAGGCAAGCGCCTTACCTCCATGCTAGCTCCCGGGCCCCAATGCTCAGGGTTTACTCCTAGCTATGCGCTCTGAAATCGCTTCTGGTTTGGGGGACATTATGGGATACCGGGGAATTAAACCGTGGTCTGTCCTGGGTCAGCCACATGCAAGGCAAATGTCCTACTGCTGCACCACCTCAAACACAAAAGTGAAGGAATTTTATGGGAATAAAAAAGGAAGATGAGATTGGAAGCAAAAGGGTTGATTAGTTACGAGTTAATTTAACTTGGTGCCGGGGAGATAGCATGGAGGTAGGACATTTGCCTTGCATGCAGA
This sequence comes from Crocidura indochinensis, assembly GCA_004027635.1. Classification (NCBI taxonomy): domain Eukaryota; kingdom Metazoa; phylum Chordata; class Mammalia; order Eulipotyphla; family Soricidae; genus Crocidura; species Crocidura indochinensis. Next base: position 11,384 of record PVKC010017388.1, on the reverse strand, counting down.
AGGACGGTGGTTCGAATCCCGGCATTCCATATGGTCCCCCGAGCCTGCCAGGAATGATCTCTGAGTGTAGAGCCAGGGGTAACCCTGAGGGCTGCTGGGTGTGACACAAAAAACGGCAAAAGAAAAAAGAATTAACTTAATAAGCTTAACCTATCCATGGCTGTATAAAATTAATTACTTATTTTATTCTCTGGTGTCCAGTCCAAAGGCATCAATAATTGTGATTCGACTTTCTGACCTCTTGCTGGCTTCAACAATTGCTGGGCTTGAGATATAATTGCCATTTGGTCTGGTTCAGTGGCCTTTGCCGGATCTAAACAAGTCACTGAAGTGGTTTATTTTTTCTAAGGTAGTACTTCTGGCCTCATGTTAAAATGGTTTCACATTTGTAAGCTTTTCACAAATGCAGTGAGGACAGGGATAATTATGATGATGAATGAGTACAATTGTTTTTGGGCCACACCTGGTGACGCTCAGGGGTTACTCCTGGCTATTCGCTCAGAAGTTGCTCCTGGCAGGCACGGGGGACCATATGGGAACCGGGGGATCTAACTGCAGTCCATCCTAGGTTAGCGCAGGCACCTTATCTCCAGCGCCACCGGGCCCCCCATGAGTACAATTGTTACGCGTGTCACCCCAATCACCTTGCCTGTGGTTCCTGAGACCTTCATTTAAGACACATTGACAAGTTTCCTCCTCCAGGCCCTCACCCACTAATCAGCTCTGCCGGCAGTGGGCAGTGGCTGTGGCTTCCCTGCCTCTCCTAGTTCAGTTTTGCCACCTGTCTTCAGCTTCAGTTTCTTCTAAGTGACTGCGGGAAGGAAGTATGTCTCCTGCTGTTTATTTGTGGGAAGATTCTGTGTGACTTTCAAGGGTGTTTACTTAAAATGAGCCAATAGTTTCTTACTAAATCAGCTGGAGAATTCAAATCTACTTTGGCTTGGGCAAGATATTTGTGATTCCAAGCTTAGGAGCCAAGTTAGGTAGGGATTTTTTCCAGGAGCACCTCAGCCAAGTACTGGTCGAAAACAGCAAAGGCAAAGGAGCTAGAAGAGGGAAAGGGAGGGAACAGAAACCCATTTCTGCCAGGGATGATGTGTTGGCATCAAAGGAAAAGAGGAGATATGGACCAATCCTGTGGAACTCTTTGTACCTCCTGCAGCCTATTCTGAAACACCAGGTGCTCCTCCAGTCTGTGTGAGTGAGTCACTTATGAGCTAGGAGGTCCTAAGCTGTGGGCACCATGTACTGGACTGGGTCACAACAGTGTTGTCTGATAAAATAGAGATGAGCTTGGCTGGCCTGGCTGTGAGGATGTTTCCATATGCCTTTGGACACTTGTCCCTACAAGTATGGCCCAGTGCTCCTTCGTGGACTTCCTCAGAGGTCAAAAATGCTTCTCATTGCTTCTGGTGACTGTCCTCTGGTTACAGCCCACATTGACCTTGCAGTATGCTATGTGGTGATTTCCAAAGTGTACCAGTTCCTGGGCATGTATCGAGACCTCTGGAAAGGATTTCAGACATTATTCTAGTTGTTTTAACATTTGGCAGCATGTTTAGGGTTGCAAAGGCAAACCTAGACCTCTGATATAGAAGAGAAATCATTCAGGCCCCCTACACTGCCTGCCTGGATTCTCTAGGGTTCAGAGGGTCATTGATCTTCTGATCTTTTGAAACCAGACTTGAAATAGGAATTTGGAGAAGCCTGGTCCCTCAAGCATCTTGCTGCTTCTACCTCTAACCTAATCCTGGGAGAATTTCCTCCTTGACTGAACTTTGTGGCTTGAGAGTAGCTCTGTGGCTTGAACTTTTTCAAGGTTGTCCCTGTCTCCCTTTCTTCTGAGTAGAAGAGGGCTGATCAGTGGGCATAAATAATTGGCTGGCCCTTGGGTCTCCTTGGGGCAATCATTGATCAGAGCTTCCCCCAGTAGAGGTGGTGCAGCCTCATCCCAGGAAGTAACCCTTCAGAAGTTGACTCCAGACCAACCCTTCTCAGAGTAGCTCTTGGGACTGGAGGCATAGTCAGCTGCAGTGAGGGATGAGATGAAGGACACCCAGATTTGCTAAGGTCAGTAGACAGAAGCATGTGCTGACTAGGTAGCATGAGCACCTGCACTCCCCACTTCCCACATGCCACCTTTCCAAGTTCTGAGTCTGGGGGTGGGCAGATGTTCTAAATTACAGGTGCACAGATACTGCCTGATGTGATTTCTTGCTTCTCAGATGTGTGTAGTGTGTACTAGCTCTGACTTTTATAGATGCACAACTTAAGATCAGTTGCCCAGCACTTGTGGCTGGGAAATGGGGGTGAGGGGTTCTATTTAGTTTTGAAGCCTGTTATTAGGCCTTAATCCTGGTTCTGCGCTTGAGGATCGCTCCTGGTAGGGCACAGAGGACAATGTGTGGTACCAGGGATTGAAACCTGGTTGGCTGAGTGGAGGCAAGCACCTTAACTCTTGTACTATCTCTTGAGACTTGCATTCCTTATTTAAGAAATGGAGGGCCAGGGTCAGGAAGGTGGCGCTAGAAGTAAGGTGTCTGCCTTGCAAGCGCTAGCATAGGATGGACCACGGTTCGATCCCCCGGTGTCCCATATGGTCCACCCAAGCCAGAGGCAATTTCTGAGCACATAGCCAATATTAACCCCTGAGCGTCAAAAGGGCATGGCCCAAAAACCAAAAAAAAAAAAAAAAAAAAAGAAATGGAGGGCCTATGTCTTTGTCCTGACTTTGAAGTATGTATGTATGAGGCAGAGAGACAGAGAGCAAAGGTAGAGGGTTTGTCTTCTTACATACAGTCAGCTGGGGGTAAGTCTCAGAGATTTGATGTAAAAACAGTGGAGTTTGGTGAAAGTGAGTCCCAGATCAGGTTGTCCCAAGCAAGGAAAGTTTGAATAAAGAAAAACTCTGAGATCTTAAAAGTTCCTTGGGAGTCTTTCTTCTTCCAGTCTTTCTTGCTAGTATATCAGTTCTTATTCCCCAACCCAACACACAAGCAAAATCACTCTCATTCTGAAGACACAAGCACCCCCACACACCTTCACTTGGTATACTTGCATACCACAGTGTAGCCTGAGATGGTGAATTCACTATACTCTGAGGAGGGTTGGGGGGGGGTGAAGGGGGCAGGGCAGAGGCAGACTCAAGTTTTGCTCAGGCTGGAATGGGGCTTCAGGGTCTGCCAGGGAGGCCTGGCCTGATGGAGGTGGAAACTGGGCTCTGGAAGCAGGACTGGCCAAAGAAGGGGGGCTGTCCTGTGCGGGGGCGGGGCATAGCCTCTTCTCTAGGACAGAGTGGTCTGTTGTCTGTCTGCACAGAGGCTCAGTGTGCACTTTCTGGGGGACCTGGACCCAAGCTCAGGGACTGGCTTCCTGGACAGCATGAGCACTTCCTGCCAGCTTGCTGCACATTGGACACTGCAGACCTGGGGGCCCCTCGTGGAACTCTCTCCTGTGCCCTCCAGATCCTGCTGCAAGTACAAAGGTGCTATTGTGCTCCTTTTCCCCCCCAAAATCTTCTCTGTGAACTCCAGTTACAACCCCTTTGCTTCCCGCTGGGGAGGGGGTCTAGACAAGTTGGCTGGGTAATGCCACCCCATTTCATCTCTCCACCGGGAGTCAGGAAAAACTTGTTCACTTGCTTGCTCATCTTTCTACAATGCCTGGAGTGAATGGCTGTAGACTATGAAGGTCCCATTCTTCCTTGGCCTTCGGATTTAAAGAATGAATCTCAAAAGCAAATTATGACCATTTTACCTCCCAGTCCCAGTTGTCAATGAAGAGAATACTGCTCACCCTGTGTAGGCAGGTGTTGGGTGAAGTATCTAGGTACATAGTAAGCACTCAGTTAGTGGAGGCTGAAGCTTTTGTCTGTAGTGTACAGAGTGGAAATGCAGCAATGGGTTATTTGTTGGATCCTTTAGTGCAGGAGAGTAGAAGCTGGGAAGAGTTTTGGCCCCCAGTCACAGAGAGAAGGGAGTGTAGGAATAAGGGCATGCCTGTCTAGCAGCCATGTGTATGAATCCCTATAACGGTGAATATGTGTTTTGTTTAGATATGCAGTAGGTGGGCAAATCCTTGGCTAGGAAGCTCTGTAAGTGAGCCAGGTCTAGGTTAGGGAGCATTGGGGAGAGGCCAACCTTGGTGGGGGGTGGCAAGGCAATGGGAATGTAGGTGTTCATGTGTACAAAGTGGGAGGATTGGTGCTAATGGGGAGGGTGGTGAGCTCTAAAGCCTTCCTGTACTCAGTGCTTGTCTTGAGGCACCTCCACATGAGTGACTGGTCCCTCTCTCAGAGTAGCACCTTCAAGGTGAGGCTGAAGATGGCAGTTTCTGGAAGCCTCTGGAATCTTCCTAGGTCTAACCCAGAGGGCAAATGAGAGAGGAACAAAGCATTGTCCCGTATTGTGGAAACTGAGACATACTTCTTTTCCCACCTTATAGTGGTCAGTGGTGGTTATGGTGTTGCTGGCACTGTCCAACTGCTGGTTAGAGAATAAGACCTCGGAAGGCTGAGGATTCCCACTCTCCACCGAAACCCCAGCCCAGGCAGTGAGAGAGACTGTGTCTCATAGGATTGTCACTGTTCAGTCATCTTCCAGATTTTATTGTCTTTTGTTCTGTTTTACTGATTTTTGAGGTTTAGACAGATTTCCTGAAACATATAGGGCATTCATAGAGAAATAATGAGGTGGGATATCACATGATTTTAAATGTATGCATATACATTTAAAATATATACATAGCTCTCTTTTTGTGTGGTACTTGGGATTGAACCCAGGACCACATAATTCTTTTTTTTTTTAAGCTGGACAAAACTTTAAGCTGTCTACCAACAGCCCGAAACTGGTCAGGGTCTTCTCTCACAAGAGACAAATGCAGAGGAGGGTATATATGGTGGTCCTAGCTTTTGATGATCTTTAGAATGATTGACTGTTGTCTAGGGTACCTTCCTGCTGCTCCCTGTGTCCTGTCCCATAGGCTACCTTGTATAGCCAGATAGGTTGGTGTGGTGTTAATGGAAATAGACTTGAGAAAGTCTAACATGTGGTCTTTAAAAAACGGTGTCCCTCCATCCCTCCTTGATCAGAACCTAAGAGCAGCCTGACATGTGGCCTCCCTCCTTGTTCAGACCCTAGGACCCCATATTCCCTCCTATTCTTTTTGTTTTTGTTTTTGTTTTTGGGCCACACCTGGTGATGCTCAGGGGTTACTCCTGGCTATGTGCTCAGAAATCGCTCTTGGCTTGGGGGAGACCATATGGGACATCAGGGGATCCAAATGTGGTCCGTCCTATGTTAGCACAGGCAAGGCCTTATCATTTGCACCACCGCTTCCTCCCCCCTTCCCCCCTCCTCTTCTTATGGACCTGAGTCAAATCTTTGACTCTCCTTTTGTCCCTGCTTATGAGCACATACTGGGTCCTTAGCACATGCATCTTAACTGCACCTATGCATGCCTGAATAAAGTGGATGAAGAAATTAATTATGCAAGAAGCTACTGAGAGAATCACCAAAAATATAGAACAATGGCACATCTGGGCAGTTATCAGAGAGGTTTTCCAGGGTGATTGAGTGAACCACTGTTCATACGAGGAGGCAGAATCTTTCCAACGCCTAGAGCCATGCACAGCCCTCCTTCCTTCAGCTGCTCTGGAGAGAAACTTCAGCGAGAGGAATCTTGTTCTTCTAACATTCAATAGAAAAATGTTATCCTCTCAGATCAGCGTCCACTGTGGGGAGAATTGTTTAGGTTGCAAGTATCCCTGACAAGGGAGGACACTCCCACACCAATGGAGCCAACAATACCAGCCACTACAAGCGTTGGAATAAGAAGGGGAACAGCCCTCTTCTGGTGGGGATGGATAACTCTGATCAACTTATTTCCACCACCTTCTTCTGCCAGGTATTACACTTGGGGTAGCATAATGACCAGGATGCAGAACTCATCTGGGTTTGTGAAAGCAGTGGCAAACATGCAGAGGGTCAGTCCTTGGCACATGCAAGCTATGTCCCATTTGGTCCTCGATGGGGATTACTTCCCCATGCAGCCAAATTGGCCTCTATGGTCTCTTTGCAATAGTCTAGGTAAAGGAAGGGGACCCTGGTGGCCCCTCCAGGGGGTAAGAGGCGCATGCCTGTGCCTTATATTCCCTGCGGGGTAATCCTCCCCTCATCAAAAAGCAGCCAGAATCTTGTCTGAACCACTGCCCCCATTGCTTCCACTCCTGTGAAATACTGGGGTCTAAGGTAGAAGCATAACCAGCTGTGTTTGGCCAGCCCCAGCCAGGTGGCATTGAGAAAAATGGTAGGTTGCTTCTATGGCCCTGAGTGCTTCTTTCCCTTCAGGTTTGGGCCTAGAAGAGGTACGGGGCTTACACTGGTAACTTAAGGCAGTATTGAGCTGCTGGCACCTCCTCATTTGCCTTAACTGATGCTTCCCTACTAGGAAGTTAGTCTGGGCACACTCTCTTAAAGGCCTACTGATATTTGGGCCAGACAGATCTGGTTAACAGCACTCCCAAAACTCTACCTGAGACCTCCAGCATTAGCCTCAGTGTCTGGCTCCCTCTGTGCTGCAAAGTGGCTTCCCTGACACATTCCTATACCCTGCAGAGAAAGACCTCTGTCCTCCACATTTGGGGGGACTCCATTCTGGACAAACATACAATGAGAATGCTCTCAGGGTAACTTCCTTATCCCGAACCTGAACTCATGGGTTGGTACCCACTTTTTTTTTAACATTTATTCCTCAGTGGGAGGTCTTGTGGAGCGTAACCAGAAACCCTAAACAAATCACATAAGTAAAAGATTAAAGGAGGGATCCCTGGGTGACAGTTTGAGTCACAAACCCCCTATTCACAGTTTGGGTAAGAGATTATTCATTCTTTTTTTGTTTTTGTTTTTTGTTTTTGGGCCACACTCGGTGACACTCAGGGGTTACTCCTGGCTATTCGCTCAGAAGTCATTCCTGGCAGGCACGGGAGACCATATGGGGAACCGGGGGATCGAATCGCGGTCCGTCCTAGGTTAGCGCAGGCACCTTACCTCCAGCGCCACCACCCGGCCCTGAGAGTATTCATTCTTGCTGGATGTCACCTTGCAATCAGCAGGAGCACCAGGACTACCTACATTCTGTCCTGGTCTGGGAGCTGAGTCAGCTGGATCTGCAGGGTGTCCTTCTTATTCAGACTGTAAATCCACCATGAAGAGAAAGGAGGTTTGTACTTCTTCAATTCTGCAACCTAAGCAGCTGTTGGGATGAAGAGAACAGCATAGAGCTCTAAAATCCAGTTGCCTTTCCTACACTGGATCAGAAAGAGATGAAGAAATGCCTCCCACACCTGGTGCTAATTCTTTTAGCCTTAACATTACCAGGGGAAGCCATAATCTTTGCTCCTTTTTTTCTTATATAATCCATCCTCTTTAAACATTAGTGTCTGGTAAATTCTTTCTACTTGTCCCAACCTCTGGTGTATATAGGCATGACGTAATTTCCAACTGACGACAATGGCCTTAGCAAGTTGAGTTCCCATGGCCCTTTTTGCCCATATAGCCTGGCAGCTTTCCTGTTAACCTTCCTGTTTCACATTTCTCCCAGATTTCATCACCTTAGAAGTCATTAAAAGGGAGTGCCGGTGAAGGTACATCTTCTGTAGCTTCTTCAGGCTGGCAAAGGACTGTAAGTCCTACCTATAAGAATGGGTGAAATCTCATGCTACCTTAGCTCTTAATGACGCAATTAACTGGTTTGATGCCTGAAAAAGATCAGATCAATTAGATAGGAGAATATTACTTAAACTTTGGGTCCTGGAGCAGTAAATAGGAACACACATATTCTAAGCAAGTGCACTCATCCTGAGCCCTATCCCCAGCCTTTAAAATGTAATCATTGAAAAATTATAAGTATATATAATAATAAGTCTTTGACCAAGAAGATAAAAATCATTGAACATCTTTGTGGAAGGTAGCAAAAAGTATATTTTGAGGGTCTTGAAGACATGGTTCAGTATAATGCTCAACATCCTGAATTCAATCCCTGCTCTGCTCCATGTTGTTGAGTGTCATTTCTAGCTTTGTCATGTGCTATCTTGGTGCAAAGACAAGGGACCCTTGAAATCACCACCGAGAGAATCATTCCCATCCCACAGCAAGTATGACATTGTCTCTGTCACCACTATGACCTTAACATGAAATATATTTTGAACCTCAAATAGAAGAAGTTGTCAAAAGAAACACTGCATCCTTGTGCTGTTTTTTTTTTTGGGGGGGGGCAGAAATGTCTGTGCAGAATTTGTGGATGGTAGATGCTGAGGGGTGAGCAGGCATGTCTACAGATGGCCAAGGTGGCAGGACAAAAGGCCAGGCTGGGCAGGCAGAAGACAGTCAGGAGGTCATAAGCAGATGCAAGGCCCAGATCCTCTCTTTCAGCTTTCTTCACCAGGTACATGGGGTATTAGGAGGCCCCCATGGTCCACTGTGCCTGATACAGGTGGGCATCCTTGGAAGAGGTACCTTTTTGGAGCTAGTTTCTGGAGGCTAGATGTCAGACCTAATTTCTTCTGGTCCCCTTCTCCACAAACCAGCATGATCTAGACTCCTTCAGCCTCTGCTTCATCTCTCCTGAAGTTTCCACCAGGAATTTCTGAGGCAATGGAAATGTCTTTAATGTGCTCTTCACCCCAGAAGTTACTGTCCAAAGGCCTGTTGAATTATTTCAAAGTCATCAGTGCAATCATGAGTATCAATTCTAAATTTTTTTTTTTGGTTTTTCAGGCCACACCTGTTTGATGCTCAGGGGTTACTCCTGGCTAAGCGCTCAGAAATTACCCCTGGTGTGGGGGACCATATGGGACGCCGGGGGGATCGAACCGCGGTCCTTTCCTTGGCTAGTGCTTGCAAGGCAGACACCTTACCTCTAGCGCCACCTTGCTGGCCCTGGCAATTCTAAATTTTAATCAGTGTAAAAATGTTTAGTACTAAGTGATCAATGAAATTCTGGACCAAGAAATAGTAACTGAAATACTGATGGAACCCAGAATGTTTACCTATGGGGTGAAGTGGGTTGCATATAATAAATAAAATTAGTGTGGGGTTGGGGCCGGGCAGTGGCGCTGGAGGTAAGGTGCCTGCTTTGCCTTCGCTAGTCTAGGACGGACCTCGGTTCGATCCCCCGGTTTCCCATATGGTTCCCCAAGCCAGGAGTGACTTCTGAGCGCATAGCCAGGAGTAACCCCGAAGCGTCTTTGGGTGTGGCCCAAAAACAAACAAACAAAAATTAGTCTGGGGCGCCAGAGAGATAGCATGGAGGTAAGGCATTTGCCTTTCATGCAGAAGGATGGTGGTTCGAATCCTGGCATCCCATATGGTCCCCTGTGCATGCCAGGGGCGATTTCTGAGTATAGAGCCAGGAGTAACCCCTGAGCACTGCTGGGTGTGACCCCCAAAAATAAGTCTGAGCCTCTCTTTTGGTTTTTGGGTCACAGTGGCTGTGCTCAGAGCTTATTCCTCATTCTATCATCAGAAATTATCCTAGTGTGGCTTGAGGGACCATATGGGATGCTGGGGATGGAACCTGGGTTGTCCACATACAAGGGAGCACCTACCTGCTGTACTATCTCTCTAGCCCTCTGGTCTGTGTTTTCACTTTTCAATGTCACAGGGCAGCAATCAAAGTCGACAAAATCAGTGAGGTTCCAAAGGCAATTGTCCTCACCTTAGTGATGGGAGAAAATAGGAGTGGTAGGACTGTGGTGAACTTGGGGCCTGTTACTGAGAGAAGGCACCATGCTATTTCCTGCTAGGTGGGAGCAGGAGTCCACTGTGTGTCTGGAACTCCCCTTTTCCAGGAAAGCTGGAAGTTTGGATTTTTATGAAAATATCTTGGTTCTTGAACACTGGCTTAAATATATGTAAAACATTCCAGGCCAAATGAAACACATCTGCAGGCCAGATTTGGTCCAGAATCCCCATGCATAAACTCTCCTCTAAGTCTTAATTCTATACAAGTCTAAAGGACCTGCAATTAGTGTGATGGAGTAAAACAGGGTCTTCCTTGAGAGTCCATAACCTGCTCAACCTCCACTGCTCATGCTGGCTTGGTGAGGAGATCGGGAGAGTATAGTTCCTTCTTGGGGCCGGAGAGATAACACAGTGGTAGGGCATTCGCCTTACATATGGCCAATCCAGGACTGATGGTGGTTCGAATCCTGGCATCCCATATGGTTTTCTGTGCTTGCCAGTAGCAATTTCTGAGTGCACTAGCCAGGAGTAACCCTGAGCGCTGCTGTTGTGACCCAAAACAAAACAAAACAAAAAATATATCTAACTTTTCTCTAGTTCTGGGCTAGCCTCAGATCCAGAGAGCAAAAATCTTTGGAATGCTAGAATGACTGAGAGAAAAATGTTTGTCTTTCCAGCAACACTCCATTCTCCCTTCTTATCCCAGGCCCACACTGCACAGCAGGAACGAAATGTATGGCTGTAAAGACAAGGCAGACAGAAACCCCAAATGACAAGGTCTTCCAGAATGGTTAAATCTGTGGTATTCCCGCACTGGTACACTTGGGAGCTGGAACAAAATGGGCCATTATTCCCTTCTGGATAAGAAGAGGGTTCCTGAGGCCAGTGGGGCTGCAAATGCCCAACGTATAATCAACAAGGAGACTGGAACAGAACCCCAGAAGATGGGGGTGCGGGAAGAAGGGTGTGGTGGGGAATAATGGACAGAAATTTAACTCTTTCTGCTCTGGGTAAACTCTAAGTTATTATGGGACTAATCTCAGGAACATGGCTAGAAATCTATGATCATAGAAATTAACAATCCAAATTCTGACTTCACTGGATTCCAGACAGTGCTGAATGTTCTTCCTATAATTGTTCTTGTAAATTCTGCCAGGGCTTTGTGGGGGTGATTTTACTTTATGGGTGACAGATTGTTTGTGTCTCCCACCCACATGGCATCTTGCCAGGGAGTAACTTTGGTCTATTTTGTTCATGCTGGATCTCCTCTTGCCTGCTTCAATGCTGGTATCTATCTGCTCCACAAGTACCTTGAAGGACTGCCATAGGACAGGTGAGGGAATTGAGACCCAAGCTCAGGCAGTGAGGACACAGTGAAGCTGGGACCAACATGCAGACAGCCTGACTCTGGAAACCATAAATTGAGTCAATGAGATTCAGAGATGACGCTGTTGGAGATTGCAGAAAGATCAAAGTGAGATTTGTTCTGGGATCTGGGACAAAGGGGAGCCCTCTAGGATCATTTGGAAGTGAGGTGCCAGTACCTGACTTATACTATGTTTTCTGTGGCTGTGGAGCATGAGGACTTGTGATCCTCCTGGAGATATGATGATGATGATGAGGAGGAGGAGGAGGAGGAGGAGG
>PVKC010017387.1:0-11793 GCA_004027635.1 Crocidura indochinensis | reverse complement strand
GAGAGAAAGCTTGTGAATCCTTTGGGGGCCACATTCTACACAATTGGCAGATTTATAAAGATATCCATAATCGTGGTGGTAAGTGACAATAGCTTCCTTTGCGTTAGTTACAGGGAGCATTTTGTGACATGTTAGGTACAGTTGTGAGGAATGTGTGGGTGTACGAAAATGTGTCATTTAAATTCAGAGTCCTCTGAAAAATAAATTATGACTTTGCCATGGTGCATTTTAGCTGTGTTGGACAGTGGCTGTGCCCATTCTTACAATTATCCTTAACACAAAAATTCTATGTTCAAATGCTTTAAAAATTTATTACATAATGCAAGTGAATAACTTGGCCAACCTTTTTCTTTTCTCCCTTATTTTTTCCAAAATCAATAAAGACTTGATTTCTGTCAATAATTGTATTAAGGGTGAATATACTACCTGAATTTTGTGCATGTTACATTGTAGTTGTAACCTTTTCTAATTCAGGATGAATATGAGATGGTTGTGATTTGTGCAGTGTATCAATAAAGTTTGAAGAAATTTGTTATTTTTAGGGGGCTGCTTATTAGGACATCTTGTGGTGTCCAGGAATGGACAACATTGAAACAGCCATTCTCCCAATAATATGTGCTTTAGACATTTGCAAAGCAGATGCAACCTGAAAACAAAGTGTTCTCACTCTTGCTTTCTCTCCTTCCCTTTCTCTCTTTCCTCTGTCACTCTCTGCACTGCCACTGTCTCCTGTTCTTTCCTCCACCTCCCTCCCTCCATCTCTTCTCTCCCCTCACACACAGAAATGCACAGAAAGACACACAGGATTATGGACATAGTTTAATCAATCTTCATATTACACTCATATCAAATACTATGTTGTTTAAAAATAATATAAAACAGCTGCAGTCTCAACATAAAACTGTAAGAAGTTTCATATTTATTTCATATATATTCCAGAGTATCAGTCATGTATGCAGCTCTTCTGGGGCAATCCACATCACTCTTGGTTACTTCCTGAATGCAGAATCCAAGGATTTGGGCACCAATTTAACAAGTGCTACTATGATATGATATTGTGATTCTACTGTGCACTTGTTAATAGACATCTATGCTACTGAGCCAATGGTACTTCCTTTTAGATCTTATTTATAGTAAACATCTGGTTAATAGCAAGAGAAAGTAAACTGAAGAAGCACCTAGTTTCTTCTGCCTTTTCTAAAGCAACTTGTACTAAAACACCATCTCCTCTCTCATTATCACATACCTTTCTGCTGTGTTTGGAAAAAAGTGAAACTTAAACTCTTTAGTACTTCTTGGTCCATTCAGCTTCTATCAACCCCTGTATATCAACAATACTTTACCAGTACTGTCATTAAATAGGCCTGGGATCTTGGACTGCACTTGCCGTTCATGACTGTTTCATAATTGTTACATCTGTGAATCATGCCTCTCAGTATGTGCCAAAGACTCCAGAAAGCCTATAAATTGTCATTATTTTTAGTTCTGAAGTCATACCTGGTAGTGCTTAAGGGTTATTTCCGGATCAGTGCTCAAGAGGGCTGAAGGGATCATGCAGTGCCAGACATTGAATTTAGGATCTCCTGCATGTAATAACAGCTCTCCAGCTCTTGGAGTCATTCCTCTGGTCTTGCTAAATATTTTGATCTTTCTTTCAGCCACTATTTGTTTTATTTTACATCTGTCACAAATAAAGCTTAAGTAAAATGGTGATTGGTGGGTTTTTAATTTGTTTAACAAGTTCATTTGTTAGGGTTCTTCAGTATTTTTTTTTAGCATCACTAGTTTCTGACTCAGATTCTGATCTAGGTTTATGAAACTTGTTTTTTGCTAGTTTTTGAAGATTGATAAGGGCTAATCTATCATTATTTCTCCCTCACATCCTTCACTTAAAGTACCAATGAAATAGTAAGTCCCACTGCTGGAATGTTTCTGATCTTTCCAAGCTCATTTAGAATTCTGACTCATCAAAGGAATGGCTGCCCAATCCTCTTAACCATCTTAATATCTTTAGTGCTTTCTTTTCCCATGTTCATTTTCCCCCCCTCCTTTTAACGACCCTTTTCCAATCCATGCTTGACCTTTTGCAGTTCCTGTTCACATACCAACATTTACCCATCTATCTGCTCTCCCATTGCCATAGACATTTATTGGTCTTTCACTCCATTGGACCACTCAACACCATCAATCATTGATGCACCAATTTATTCCTCCATCAGCTAAGCACTCACATAATCATTCACATATTATTTTTCCATTTATCTAACCCCTATTCCATCTGCACACTCATGTACTTCCCTAATATGACTTCCCCATCTATTTATTTAAGCCATCTATCTAGTCCTCGCCTGTCAATCCATCAAACAAACACCCTCCAACTAGCCTTTGACAAAGATCCCTTTAACAACCTATTTTAAAGTAATGAAACCCTTTGCAGTTATTTCTCCATTTGAAAGAAAGCCTTGGGGCCGGAGCAGTTTGATTTCCCAGGGTCCCATATGGTCCCCCAAGCCAGGAGCGATTTCTGAGTGTAAGCCAAGAGTAACAACTGAGTGTCACTGGGTGTGGCCAAAACAAAGAGCAACAACAAAAAAGTCTTTATCTAGTTATGGTAAGCATGACAGCCAAGTGATTGGGTACATTTTTGTTATCTTTATCTGTATAAACACCTTATTAAAAACATATCCACAGAGAAATAGAATGGATTTTTAAACTATAGAAGACCAGAGGGCACTCAGTGAATTGGTGTGAAATCAACAGCAGACCTCCTAGAGTGAAAGTCAAAATCAAATCATCTGATTAATTTATAAAATATCAATCCTACCTAGAGTTACTGAGTATGGACCTTATATCGGATCTCAGAGCTCCAGGATCCTGGTGAGAGAAAAAAGACAAAAAGATGAGAGTTGAGTATGGACTGGTTGAATAATTTACACTGAATTTCTCCAGATGAAGTTTGATCTCAGCTCTGGGATATGGGATAAAATACCTGGTTCGTTTGCCTTTTAGAGTTTAATGGGATTTCTTTGGGGTTTATTTGTTTGTTTGGGACCACACCTGTTTGTGTTCAAGATTTACTCCTGGCTCTGTACTCAGGCAGGTTCAAGGGACCATATTTGATGCGAGGGGCTAAACACCAGTCAGCTGTATGCAAGGCCTCACTTGCTTTACTACCTTTCTGATCCCTTGATGGTATTGTGTATGTGTTTGTGTTTGTATCACACATGGTCCACACACATACTTGGGATTACTTCTGGAAATTACTGGGAATATGATGATATTTCTTATTTTTTAAAAATATTTTTATTGTAAACACCTTGGTTACAAACATGATTGTGGTTGGGTTTCAGTCATATAAGATGACACCTCCCATCACCAGTGTAATATTCCCATCACCAATGATCCAAATATCCCTCCTCCCCTCCCCAAATATTTCTTATTTTAAAAGAAAATCTGCTGACTTAATCTCTTTTTACTTGCTATATATTTTAGATACTATTTTCTTTCATTCATTTAAATCTTTAAACCAACAATATTTTTTTAAATATGGCATTTGGGCAAACTAATATTTAAGCTCTGACAACAAAAGGTATGTCAGCCCTTGAAACACTTGCAAGTCTTGTTGAACTTCCTTCACATCTATACAGTGTACTCAACTCAGAAGAAGACTGGATTTGAGAATAATTAAAGTGAATAGTAAGGATGTTTGAGACTCTTACTAGTATGCTTCAGTTGTAAGCTAAATCATGGCTTTATTATTTTTATTGCCCTGTTTTGCTTTGCTACCTTTCTCCCAACCATCCCTCAAGCACTTCCTTCACTTTTCTGTACTCTTATAAGAAACTCAACAATGTTTGTGTCTTCCAAAAATTTATATGTGTTATATTTATATATTCTATTTATTGATTGAAGTTTTAAGAGCAGAAACACATTTCTGGAGTGGTAGTTTATTCAAGTCTCTCCACTTGAGAATTAGGATGATTTTTGATAGAATCCTGCAGGAATGCTGAAAAAAAAAAGCTTAGTTTATTAGACAGATATGACAAGTGCCAAAAATGCAAACATATGAGGCAAAGCATCTATGTTTAAGAAAGACCTTATTTGTTGGGGAAATTAATACAGCAACATGGTGGGTGTTTTTTTAGAAACTACAGGTACCCAAGAGATACTACATCACCAGATAGCTGTGCTCAGGTTAGATGCCTGAGCTGAGTTTTAAAGGGGTATAATGAATTAGCTTGTTAAAAGAAGGGAAAAGTGTGTACATAAAATTAAGATTTCTTCTTGATGAACATTTAGAAGCAGGAGAAGCAAAAAAAAAGAATGCATAAGAAACTAACAGACTTATTACCCCAACAAAATAAGCACAAACAGAGGCTGCATAGAAGGAGAGGAGGTAGAAAAGGTTAGCAAGAGACTAAATTACTTTACAAGAATTGCTGAAATATTGGAACTAATACTAAAAGACATGGGTGATATGAGGTTAATCATAAGAGTTGCTAGAAATACAAAAATCTCTGTGATGAGAGAGCGAATTGATTTAGCAGTGGTCAACATGAGAAAGAGAAACATATAAAGGATTGATAATTCAAGTGAGATATGAGTCTTTATTTTTTTTTTTTGGTTTTTGTTTTTGTTTTGGGGCCACACCCAGCAGTGATCAGGGGTTATTCCTGGCTGTCTGCTCAGAAATAGCTCCTGGCAGGCACGGGGAACCATATGGGACACCAGAATTCGAACCAACCACCTTTGGTCCTGGATTGGCTGCTTGCAAGGCAAACGCCGCTGTGCTATCTCTCCTGGCCCAGAGATATGAGTCTTACTAAGAAGTAAGTTAGACTGATTTATAGGGAGGATTGGACACATGGGGTGATGCATAGGTACTATTCCATGTCTACTATTTAGTCAACTAGGGGGAAGATGGTACTCTTCCATGTTTCCAAAACTTAGGATGAGGCTAGGGTCTCCTGCCTTTCTCATATATCCAATTTCAAGCATCTGTCGATCTTCCAGGTGGAGAGTCTTACACACCATCAGCATTTTTCTGAGTCATCTAATTATCTGCATCCTCAATACCCAAGAGACAGTAATTTTCTCATCTTGACTCCAACAAATTTAAGCACTTGGATCCACAAGTCACCTCTCATCTTCCATTTCCTTTGCATTTTTGCATCTGAAAGGTGATGTCTTATTGCATGTGGTCTGATGAAGCATGAGAACCATTTCCTGATTAGGCAGTCAGAATGTAGATCACTTGAGTAGGAAAAAGGGAACTGGGTGCAGTGTCTGTCCCAGATGCATTATACAAGATAGGAGACCTATGGGATTTGACACTTCTTCGATATAGCAAAAAGGGTCCCACCCATCATTCACTGGGTGTTGAAAGATGTGCTGGACACTGACAGTGACTGGATGTGTTTTATTATAATTCATCTTCTATATTACAGTGAAACAAGCTGTCTTTGTTTTTACCCTATAATTTAATGCTCCTTTGCTTTCAAAAAATTTCAGAGTGGGTCTTAAACTGACAAACCTCATCATAGAGCCACCTTGAAAAGGAATATATTCCTTTCCATTTGGATGGCTCAAGACTGTAGTTATCATTGATATACCAAATTATTCCTTTTATCTCTGCTCAATTTCCTTCCCCACCCTTAATCTCAGAGAGGCTGCATTAAGACTATGGAGATTCTGCATGAAAGTCTTTTGGGAGGCTGTCTCCTGGTACATGACAACATGTGTACATGTGAACACAGAGCATGTGGGTGGTGTTCCTGTGTTCATGTTTCTCTGGTTCTGTCATATACTAATTGTGTGCCAGTAAGATTTCGTATCATCTCTTACAGCCTCAACTTACTTCCCTACTAAGTAGTTAATAATTGCAGCATGTTGATAATGGTGACGTATACAAAAAAATTTAGCAGCGTTCCTCATATATAGGTGTTGTTCAGCATACAGAGGTGGCCAGGAAGGCTATGCAGTTCATTAATTCCTTCACCTTGTTTTTGTCTCTTTTCTTTTCCAAATCACTTTCCATTTCACTACACAACTCAGAATACATATCCTTGTAAGAGCTTTACTTAATTATCATAATTTACTTAATTATTAATGTTGGAATCTTGTGAAATAAAATATTTACAGTTCTTGGCAAAGAGTGTAGCTCCAATAGTTGAATCACAGCCACTTCATTCTCTACTTTTCTCCCATGCCTCAGAACAACCATTGATG
This sequence comes from Crocidura indochinensis, assembly GCA_004027635.1. NCBI lineage: Eukaryota > Metazoa > Chordata > Mammalia > Eulipotyphla > Soricidae > Crocidura > Crocidura indochinensis. Next base: position 5,565 of record PVKC010017387.1, on the reverse strand, counting down.
GATTAGCAATCTAATTTCAATACAGAGAGAATAGCAAAGAATCCCTTCATTGGTGTTTTCTGACCTGGCTATCCTGGCATATGAAGGTTTCTGAGCTCTTCCTCAAAGCTTGTTCCTGATGCTTTCCTTTTTGTTCATACAAAGTGGGTTTGCGAGAATGGTTGCTCTGGTTACAAGACCATCTTGCTTCAATTTCTGCTGTTTCATCAAGGAAGGTCATAGGAGCCATTGGCTTATTAGAGAAATGGCCAGAGTTTGGTTGATTCAGCTAGGATAGCCCCAGAAATCACTTGGATAATCTCCCATGCGGAAGGATCTTCTCTTTCAGAAGCCAGACTCCATCTCAGTGCTCTATCTCACAGGCAACCCCTGCCTCTGTGATTTCCCTCCCCTTCTTTTTCTCCCCTGTGTGACTGTAGTGCCAGAAGCTGGGTCAGTCTGCTTGTTTGATGATCTCCTCTTTCATGTCAACTCCTTGTTGAGTTTCTTGTAAATTCCCCCTTTGTCCTGCCTCAGTCTAGGTGTTGTACCAATGTCTACTCAAAGGTAGTTTCAGGAATCTTTAAGTTGAACTTCTTTCTCTTCCACCAGATCCAAAGGAAACCTTCAAAGGAAGCTTCAAGAAGGGATAGTGGATTAAATGTTCTGTGGGTGGGGGAAAGATACCAGCATGGTTTGTGGAATTGCTTTTGGATTTACCTTGAGAAGCCCAGTGGGGAGTATTCAACCTCAGCAGACTGTTCCTGGAATAGGAGCCTTATGCTTACAGGAAGGAGTGTAAAGGGAGAAAAGGCAGGTGCAAAGGGCAGAGCAGTGGCTCCAAGCCATTATGTTTGTTGAAACAATGGTGGGACTCAGCTTTCACATGTCTCATTTAAAACCATCTTCCAAACCATCTTGGAAATTGTGTGTGAGCCTCACTGATGCTTAGATACCCAAAGTTAAGTGTGCCGTACTCTAAATCATGAGCAGGGTTGAGGGTCTTAGGGAAGCAGCACAACTGAACATCCAAAGAGTAAGAGAATTTGTTGTCTTGTTTGAACAGAGAAAGAACTCAAAAACTCAGACTAGGAAAATAGAGAAAGACCAATAAAATTGGCCTTTTCAGTCAAATATTACATGCACATGTATAGTGTATTGTCGATAATATATATTCCTGCTTAGGCAAATAGTAATTACTGTCTGAATAAATGTAAATCTGTTTATGTAGAAACCTCTCTCTCCATCTCTCTGTCTGGCTATAAACTATATCTGTCATATATATTTACTGCACTACATGTAATTTCAATGACAGGTTTATGATCCTGCTGAATTTCAAACACCTACAACATTGCTGAATGCAAGGTAAACCTCAGTATCTCCTGAATGGATTAAGGAATGCATTTGACTGAATAACTTGACCCAGCAATCGTTTGACTCTCTAGTATAAATACAGTCCAGGATAGTCCAGGGAAGTAGAAAAAGAAGTTCTGTGTGGTCCAGCTTTGTTATCATGAGTGTTTGCTGGAAAAGGCAACTGTGAGTTGGAAAAGAACCAACAGATACAGTGTTTAGTAGGGAACTGTAGGTGATTGGATATCTACTTTTTGAAAGAAAACAAATAGGATATAACAGGATGCCTCTTCAAGAAATGTTTGTTAACTGGCACATTTGCTTCTCTTCAATACAAGCTTTCATCTTCTTTTACTGATTATTCATGTTTGTTTGTTTTGTTTTGTTTTGGTGGGGCACATTCAGCACTCCTCAACAGTTACTCCTGGCTCTGCTCTCAGAAATCACCCCTGGAAAGTTCTTGGAACCATAATGAAAACCAGGTTAGCAGTGTACAAAGCAAATAACCTCCCAGCTGTGCTATCGCTCCAGCTCCTGATTATTCATGTTTTCAGAGGCTCAGGTTTTTGTTTTTTTTGTTTTGTTTTGTTTTGTTTTTTGGGTCACACCTGGTGACGTTTAGGGGTTACTCCTGGCTGTGCACTCAGAAGTCGCTCCTGACTTGGGGGACCATAGGGGAAACCGGGGGATCGAACCGTGGTCAGTCCTAGGCTAGCGCAGGCAAGGCAGGCACCTTACCTCCAGCGCCACTGCCGAGCCCCAGAGGCTCAGGTTTTAATGCTCATAGTTTTCAGACAAAACCACAGTATGGTTTTACCCTTCACCAGACAGCCACTTAGAAGCTTGATGAGCACTGAAGAGTAGGCTACCTGGCTGCCAGTTCTTCCAGCCATCTGTCCTTCCTCATTAGCTTCTAGACTTGCTCTAGAACCTGAGTTTCCTTAAACTTTGTCTCCTAATCAGGGAAAGTCAAACTTTTTAGCTTCTTTGACTTCTCTTTTTACTCTCAAGAAGTACAGGAGCACTAAGCAGGCAGTATCTGCTTACCCTCTTCCAAGCACTCAGGCCATATCTAGAGCACAAGAAAGGATCCTCAAGACTCTGACATGGAACTGAATTTCCTTCCAGAAATATCCTGAATAAAGACTGAAAAGGGCATGCAGTGATGGGAGGATGGGTACTTTACCAAAGCATCTACCAACATCATCACATTCAGACCAATAATGTGTCAGTCGATTGACATATCTTGGGTTTCTTACCTCCCAAGACTACAAAATAGAATTGGGAGGGCAACAAACAATTCTCTGTCTTTCTGTCTCTCTCTCTTTCTCACACACATATACATGCACACATACCCACAGCATACGTACATGCATAAGCACTTAAACACATTTATGGAATTAGAACTTCAAATGTGAGAGAGGAGCAAGAGCTCTCATCCAAGTGGGAGAAAGTATGGCAAGTGACTCAAGTCATAGATGATTCTTTTCCATACACAAAGGTCTCTCTTTCTGGTCACAGGATCTCCTGCTTCCTCAAGCCCAGGAAAGCTACCCCAAAGGAGCCTGGGCTGAAAAAGAGGACAAATCCTCTACCTCCAAAACCCCTCCTGCACCATCCCTCCCGCAACACCCCCACGGAGGCCCAATGGAGTCCCCAGAGTTCCATTGTTCTCCCAGGCCTATTGTCCTCTCCCCACCGGCAGGAAAACAACACTCCCAGGGGAGCAGGGGGTAGAAACACAAATAGGGGGAGCTCCCAGCTGCCACAGCCTCAAAGCCCATCAGTAAACAGTAGCACCACAATCAATTTGGCTTTTTGATGAAGACAAAACCATAGAGGAAAACCATTAGAAGAGGTAATAAAGGCCCTTCTTTTACAGTTAATAGAGAGCCTCCTGGATAGAACTGGCCCAGCTGTTGCCGCTGAAAATTTACTTCTGTTTTCAAGTTCAAATAGAGACTAAAACATTATCTGCACGGGAATTGATTTTACGTCTCCCAAACACATATGCCACCTTAATTGTGATTTGTGTGATAGTTCAGGGGCTGAAAGCTTTCGTTTATCTCTACCTGGTTAAACAACTTTAAATAATAACAAGTCAATATATCTGTCTATTGACCGGATCTCCTTTCTCATCCTCTGAGCTCTCTGCAGAGCAAGAAAAAGGAGTTTAACCCTCCTGTGTCCAGTCTCCCTGCCCCACACCCCATGTGAACATCCACTGTGTTCACAGCAAAAAAAAAAAAAAAAAGTTTAGAAAATGGAACGAATAGAAATGCAGAGGTCTTCAATGTAATTTCTCTTAGAAAAGCTATTTTTGTATGATTTTGCTTTGTGTGAGGGTCAACACATTCTTTACAGGGAAAGCTATTTGATTTTTATCAGAATCTTTGGCATGACATTTCCTCTTCTAAATTTAGTTGCAGAAACTTTGCTTTTGGATTGAGCTTGAAAAAGGGGTCTTAAAGATGGCAGCTGCCCATAGGCACACCCATTATACCTAGCATCTGGTGCTCTCCTTGGCTTTTGTTTCTTGTAGAATGTGTGAATGTGTTTTTTCCTAAAAATATAAGATGCTGATAAAAAGAATCCTAATTTATTTAGAGAAAGTAAGGCCTGTGGCTTAAGGAGATTAAAATAATGTTGGTGATGGTTGTGATGGGGTATTGGGTGACTACAGTTCAGGTGTGTACATTTGTTGCTTTTATTTTTTTCAGGGTCTTCCTCAGCAGACTCTTGCCCTTAGTGCTGGTGTCAAATCCTGCACAAATGCTAGAGCCCTGTGTGCTGTGTGCCTAGATAGGAAAAACCTGAAAGTGCATAGCAAAACCTACAGACATGTCTTTGGGCAGAGGGCAGAATATAGACGACAAATGACTTTTTTTGTGAGGCTCATTCTTTCTGGAAACTTCCCTGGGTGGCAAGTAGGTGGAGCAGACAGAAATAAAAGTTGGCATGTTTGTGCCAACACACACACACACACACACACACATATTTGTGACCTCAGTATCTATGTAGTCTGCTTTATGCAGATCCCAGCCACACTGGGAACCAGCTCCTCTCCCCAGATATGTGTTTGCTCTTTGTTACAGCAAACCTGAAGGGCAGAAAGGAAGCAGCAGCTTTTATGCATGAGCAGCACGAGCTGGTGTCTGATTATGGAATCCACAGAGTTGAGGCAGGCACAGGAAAGGAGGGATCAAGAGGTATCTGTGTATAAGTTCAGGATGAAATCACAACTCCAGGATAATTTTTTCCCAAGTACCCATAAACTATTTGGAGCCTTGCTTTCTAATTGGTCTAATTCCAATCCAGACCTCCATTTCAAATTCACTCTTCTGCCTTCTCCCTTTCATCTCTCCCACCCCTTTCTCCCAGAAAGTCTCATGGACCCAAAGTAATGTTAGTGATAATAATGATCATCCTTGTACTGACAGGTTGCTTCTAAACAGTGAGCTACAAAAATGGGAAGGTATCATTAATGGTTAATTAAGAAACATTTCTCCTAGGCTTGTGATCAGCTGACAATGAACAGCACTGATTCTTTTCTATTCATTCTCCTGCTGGGCATAGGCTGAACCTTAATTATCTGAGTCTTTCCAGCCAGGAACAAATGAAGGAATGAATGAAGTAGCACATTCATGTATGTTTTAGTCCATTGCCTGCTTCTCTCCCTTAGACATGGCTGAATTGTCTCTTGCGTGCCTTGATGTGTGGATTAAGTTTATCTACACCTCCTTGCTCTGTGGTCAACTGCATAGATATGGTAGTAACAGTATAAACAGCCCTGAACTTCCCTCCTAAGCTCCATCTAATGGGTGCCTGTTGAATCTTTGCTCTTTTCTCATTCCAAATTTCAGTCATGGATCTTGTCAGAATGAGCCCAGAGATATCTGTGTGCATCATTATTTTACTAGGATACAAACTGAAATCCATTGTCTAAGATGCTGAGTTTGCCAGGGGCTGGAAAGTCCATGAGACAGTCTGCTCTTGTCCCAGTCACCCAGTGGATCAAGATCCAGTGTTCCCTGAACAACAGAAAAGAACTGAGCACCTGTGTGTGGATTCTAAGCTGCTCCAGGCAAAACCGCAGTCAAGGTCTCTGTCACCATCTGACTTTAATATGATCTCTTGAACCGCAAACAACATCCCAGTCTCTGATGTCTGCCCCTGCCCCTCAGGAAAAGGCCTAGAAAAAGAATGATAGGAAGCAGGGACTATTCATGAACA
>PVKC010017386.1:0-20222 GCA_004027635.1 Crocidura indochinensis | reverse complement strand
AAAAAAAAAAAAAACCCACTTAAACTTTTGAGGTTAACTTAAACTAATATGCATGTGGAAGGAAATGTAAAAAAATACTATGCCTTCAAAGTTTAAGGAGTTACATAAGTTTTATGGCCTTAGATTGCTTTGTGTACTGCTAAGAAATGTTATAATGTACTACAATCTGGGAACTTGAGGGACAAAGTAATTGTACATGGGGTTCTATTTTATTTTTCTTAATGTTTTTTGGCTGAAAGTTCAAAATTAAGGTATCAGCAAGGGGTTTTCTTCTAAGAATTCCATTCATGGGTGATTATCCTTCCACTGTAACTTTACCTTTTCCTTTTTGCATCTTTGTTCTCATAATTAAAAATAAATTTTTTTTTAAAAAAAAGACATTTTTGCAATAATTTTCAGAGACAAAAGAGAGGAGGGCTGGAAGGTCCAGCTCACTTCATGAAGCTCACCAAGAAGAGTGATGAGCATAGTTAGAGAAATAACTAATAACCAGCCTAACTGTTCATCAACTAAGTTTTTAGGCACCTCTAATTTTGTGCTGTGGATGAACCACTGGAGAATCCATATTAGAACATTGGATTTCCATTTAATGGGAATAGGTTCTGGGTGCTTTAGCACAGTGGCCTCCATTAAAAAAGCAAAACCACTGAATTAACATTCTGGGAAGTGTTTTGGCAAGGGATGTGATATTTTGCTCCCCATTGCTTATGCAAATTATGTCCCCGTAGGTTCTAAGAAACTGGATCTACATTAGACATGAATATTGCCTGTTGATTTTCTGGTTCTATCACATCAAATACCTAGCACTCTGGCAAACAGTAAAATCTAAAAATACAGAAGTCTCACAATTAGTACTTCTGAAGCCTTCTTCCCAGATTCACTGATTTTTTTTGGGCATAACAGGAGGAAGTAATAAAATTTGAGCTTTATTTTCGTCATTTTTAAACATCCAGGCTGTGGGTAAAGAAGCATTAACTATTATTTCCCCTACATTATCAGAATCTATAATCCACAGGTGAATTGCTATTTCTTTGGCCATTAATCTGCTTCTTTTTAAAATCATCCCCACAGTCCCTTGAGGGAGTGGTCCTATTAGGCCAGACCTAATATTATTATAAGGGCATTGAGCTGGAAGATTAAGTCCTCCAGGCAAGAAATATCTAAACCACAGCTTCCTGAAATGGCAGGCTTTAATGTGCTGAAACTTCAAAGTTCTCTTGGTATGGACTGAGAAGCTGACCTACTCATCAAAAGGTGCCTTGATGTGGGGGGCCAGGGAATGACCCTTGCCCAGTTTCCAGAGTCAAGTTGATTGAGTCTTGGTCTTTAGGGGGCGGATCCTTCAGCAAGTACAAAAAGAGATTGTGACCTGTATTGTGTTCATAAATGTTCCATATTCCCACACTTAAAGCATATGACCTGAGCTTGTGAGATATGCTTTGGACCCTTCCCCCAATGCTGGGGATAAGGTTAGGTACTAAACAAGTCACTTGCCCAATCAAATCCCTTGCCACACCTTGGGCAAAGACCAGGTGGTTTCCTTGGGCAAAACCATTGATCTGATTTCCTGGCCTCTGAACCACATATGTTGTTAGAGGTGCAGCAGTGTGGGGCAGGGGAGGCTAATTTTAAGCTCCAGCATTTCTCCAAGCAATAAGAAATCCCATAACATTTTTTCTCTCCCTAAATGGGCATAAAATATCCTGACAATACTCATGGGCATTGTCAAAGATTTCTGTTGAGTTTTTGAATTTTTGATTTTCTAACCTGCCTTTTAATTTCCTGTCAATTTTCGAACAAATTCTTCATATTCTTCATATGGCCCTGGATAATCTTTTTATAGCTACCCTTGAACTTGGAATCTGAGTCAATCTTTTCCCAAACATTGAAAGCAAGTTCCTTGACAAGCTTTAATACAACACGGGGTAGTACTGCCTGCCTATTTACTTCCATTTACTGCCCCTTCCAGTATCAGCATTTCATAAGATAATATGACTCCTGTAACCCTCCTTCTAGAGTGATGTAGGCTATGAATTTTAGTCTTAGAGTTTTCTACAACACAAATCTTCTATTGTATTGAAAAGTACTTAAAACAAGTGTTTGCTATAGCATTAAGGTCTTTTGGATCCAATACCCAACATTACTCCAAATACAAAGAGGATCATATTCTGAGCACAATTTTTTTTTTTGGTTTTTGGGCCACACCCAGTGACACTCAGGGGTTACTCCTGGCTATGCGCTCAGAAGTCGCTCCTGGCTTGGGGGACCATATGAGAACCGGGGGATCGAACCGCGGTCTGTCCTAGGCTTGCACAGGCAAGGCAGGCACCTTACCTTCAACGCCACCACCCGGCCCCAAAGCACAATTTCTTAATTCTACTGAGGTAGTCTATATTCAAAAATCCTAGTTTGCGATTTTATTATTTTCCTGATAGAAAGAATTCATTTTTTTGATTCTGTGCTGTTACTAATTTCCCTAAAAACTATCCCTTGTTGGGGGAAGCAGTTTAGTTCCACAACCTCTAAAAGGCTAATAAGGTAGAGGGTGGGTGAGTGAGAATCCTATAGGTCCACCTTCTGAATGGGCCATTTAAATATGATATGCTTCACTTTGTAAGCCAATATCCCCAAGAAAACCTCTAGAGGCTCTACTGACCTATAGCCAGTAGCCTATAGCCTATAGCCACAGAACACCAATCTCAGGGATTTCAGCTAGACTATATTTGAGTACCAGAAATACCTTAATTTTTTCTTTATTTTGGGGGGGGGGGGCGTCACACCCAGCAGCACTCAGGGGTTACTCCTGGCTGTGCTCAGAAATCACTCCTGGCAGGCACGGGGGACCATATAGGATGCCAGAATTCGAACCACTGTTCATCCTGGATCGGCTATGTGCAAGACAAATGCCCTACCACTGTGTTATCTCTCCAGCCCCCCAGAAATGCCTTTCTAATACTTAGATTTGTATGTCTTTCAGAACTATTAGACAGCGCTTCAGAAACTTTTAATTCAAGGTAGAAGTCAAGTCTTTTGACTTTTAAAATCAAATCTTTTCATTCTCCTGATACATACAAAATGAAAAAAATAAGGAAAGCCACCATTATTGCAATTAACATAAGGAGAAGTAAGGGTCATTCAACCAAAACCCAAGCAAATGACATCACTTTGAACCAGAGAGTTGTAAATTAAAAACCAAGAATGGTGAAATCCACCTGAGAAGCAAAAAAATGAACAGCTCACCAGTCAGTAGCAGAGATCACTGTTTGATTCCCTGTTACAGTTTCAGATCCGAGTTTGGGTGTAAGTTAAGATCCTAGCTCCAAAATGAGGATATGGTGAGACGTGGGTATGGAAGCCAATGATGATGCAGGAAATAATGGGTGTAAATTAAGATCCAAGCTCCAAAATGAGGATATGGTGAGACGTGGGTCTGGAAGTCAACGATGATGCAGGAAATAATCCACAAGATGAAAAAGTACAAGAATGGGTTCAGGAAATCCAGCACTCAAGCAAGGAATCCCAACACACAAGCCTTCTGCTTCTAAGAGAAAGCAACTTAGTGGAGGAACACTGAAGAATGAGCGCCTGACTTCTTTTTTTGTTTTGTTTTGTTTTGTTTTGGGGCCACACCTGGCGATGCTCACAGATTACTCCTGGCTCTCTGCTCAGAAATCACTCCTGGCAGGCACGAGGGACCATAAGGGATGCCGGGATTCAAACCACCATTGGTCTGCTGTGCTATCTCTCCAGCCTGAGAGACCACTGCTTTTATTGCCAAGAACCAAACCAAATGGGAGAGGAACACTAAGTAGGGAATAATCCAATAAACTCATCACCAGATCACTCTGTAGGGTAGAGTATGAAAATTGATTAGTAATCCAACAATATCCCGCCACTGTATTCTGGTCTAGAGGGTTGCTTGTGACAAATCTGCTGTAAACAGATTTAAAAAGATATAAACAAAGGGTGTTCCATTGTACATAATTTCCCTTTTTGATCTTGCTGCCTTCAGTGTTCCATCCCTATCTGTTGGTATTTGTCCATCCCTCATTGTGACTAGTATGTGCCTTAAGGTGTTTTTCTTTGGATAACAGCCAATACTATTTGGACATGTAGTATTTAGTTACATGCACTCTTAGCTCTGGCAGTCTTTCTACAATGATATCCCTGACTTAATTTTTCATGGAGATTTTTTCCCCTGGGCTTCTAGGACTCCATGAATCTTACAGTTTCTATTTAGTTTATCATAGACCTCTATATTTTATTTGTTCGCATCCTTTGAGGATTTTTTCTATCTTCTGATAATTTGTTATAAGGCTCTTTCCAGTCTCTGCTGTATGGAGTTATTATGCATCTCATCGTACAACTCTCCAATTCTGTCTTCAGCAGCTGTTACACTTTTGGTGAGGCTTTCAATTAGGCTATCAAGATTTTAGTCCTGGTTTGAAGTTTTTTTTATTTGTTTCTTATACTCTTATTATTCGTGGTTCTTTTGGTTTCACTCCATGGACTCTGAGTTTCTTGAACTTCCTACAAAGTCTTTCTAAAGTCTTTCTCACGTTACATGATTATTGCTTGTTGAGTCATCAGATCCATCACCTTCATTCTCTAAGCATGGTAGTATTCTGCAATGCTTTTCTGTCCATTGTAGTATGGTGTTTTATACATGTTCTGCCGGTGTACACTGATTAGGGGATAAGCGAAGTCTCAGAGTGAAGTAGAGCATCTGTGGTCTTCTGATTTTGTGTCTCTGGGCAGAAGACTGTATTCCCTCATCAGAGGAAAAACACTGCCTCTCAGTTTAAATTTGATCTTTGAGGGAGGGGGCACTAACTCCTTTGTTTCCCAGGGCTAGGGTTTCTGCTGCACTTGTATCTCTGGACAGGAGAAGCCTGTGTTATATCAATCTTTTTTGCTTGTTTATTTGTTTGTTTTTGGGGCCACACCCATTTGACGCTCAGGGGTTATTCCTGGCTATGCACTCAGAAATTGCCCCTGGCTTGGGGGGACCATATGGGACACCAGGGGATCAAACTGAGGTCCGTCCTACACTAGCACTTGCAAGGCAGACACCTTACCTCTAGCGCACCTTCCCTGTCCCTATATCAGTCTTTTTAAGAAAATTATTTGCCTGAATGACTGACTGTCGTACAACCTATGACTTTCAGTCTATATGTTATTACTAATCAGAAAGATGTGTTTCTTTTAAGTAGCAAAATGTTGAATGCATCTTTTTGATCCATTTTACCATCTGTATCTCTTGAAAAGATGCATTTAGTCCACTGATTATGAGAGATCATTGTCATGAGATTTTGTGTAATTAAGACCATCTTTCTACTTATCTAATCATCCCATAATTAGCAAGCAATTGTCATTAAAACGAAGTGGTATTGGAATAAAGACAGATCCTCAGATCAATGTACTCAGATAAATTCTCTGGAAATACAATCAAATAATTTTTGATAGAGGGGCAAGAAATGCAAAATGGAACAAGGAAAGCCTCTTCAACAAGTAGTGTTAAGACAACTTGTGGGGCCCGGGAGATAGCATGGAGGTAAGGCATTTACCTTTCATGCAAAATGAATTCCGGTGCCCTATATGGTCCCCCTTGCCTGTCAGGAGCACTTTCTGAGCATGGAGCCAGGAGTAATCCCTGAGCGCTGCCGGGTGTGACCCAAAAACAAAACAAAAAAAAAAAGACAACTTGTCAGTCACATGCATGTGAAATCAGTCCTCCATCTAACACCAAACACAAAGATCAAAGACCTTGGTATTAGACATGAAACCATAAGGCATATAGAACAACATGTAGGTAAAACACTTCATGATATTGAAGTTGAAGACATCTTCAAGGAAGAAACATCACTCTCCAAATAAGTAGATGTTGAGATAAACAGATGACACAATATTAAGCTAAGAAGCTTCTGCACCTCAGAGAAAATAGTGACTAGAATACAAAGGTCAAGCACAGATTGAGAAAAAAACTATTCACACAATATCCATCAGATAAGGGGCTAATATCTAAGATATATAAGGTACTGACAGAATTGAACATGAAAGAAACTACTAACCCCATTAAAAAATAGGCAGAAGAAATTAACAGATACTTCATTAAGAAATACAAATGGGAGCCCGGGAGATAGCATGGAGGTAAGGCATTTGCCTTTCATGCAAAAGGTCATCGGTTCGAATCCCGGTGCCCCATATGGTCCCCCGTGCCTGCCAGGAGCAATTTCTGAGCATGGAGTCAGGAGTAACCCCTGTGCATCAAATGGATGTGACCCCAAAAACCAAAAAAAAAAAAAAAAGAAAAAAAAGAAAAGAAAAGAAAATGCTCCACATCACTAATCAGGAAAAATCAAATAAAAACAAGTAACCATCTCACACCACAGAGACTGGCACACATCACAAAGAACAATAACAATCAGTGGTAGCGGGAATGTGGAGAGAAAAGAACTCTCATTCACTACTAGTGGGAATACCGTTTAGCCCAGCCTTTATTGAAAACAATATATGGAAATTCCTCCAAAAACTGGAAATTGAGCTCCCATATGATCAGCTATACCACTCCTAGAGATATACCCTAAGAACACAAAAACAATATAAATATGCCTTCTGCACATCTATATTAGTTGCAGAACTATTTACAATAGCCAGAATCTTGAAACAACCCAGATGCCAACAACAGATGAGTGGTTAAAGAAACAGTGATATATACCTGGGACTAAGAAAAAAAACTCTAGACTTGGCTTTCATCTACGATCTATACAACAAACAAGATCTCTAACTCCAGAGGTCTAACTGAGACAATCACAACTGAATGGGTTCCTGGATACACAAGGAAAGACTCTATCCCAGGCTCCATCCTAGGATCAGCACAATGACCAAGATCACCAATTACAGAAGATGGATTAAAATGACACTGAAGGAACAGAACTTCTAGAACCACAAAGAAAGACTTCAGCATAAGCTCCATTCCTTGACCTGTGAGATACCAATATCTCTAGATACAGAAGTCTGAGTTTATCACCCATGAAGGAGCAGAAGCCTTCCATACACCACAAAATCACTGAAGTAAGAGTAAACGAATATACAAGAGGTCTATAGTTAACCCCATGACAGTATACTTCAAGGGTGGAGAAACCCTGTATCTATTAGGCCAAGGAAATTCCCTCTCCAATATATCCATTATTTACTATGCGTGTGCAGGGGAAAAAAAGGTACAAAATAATCTTTTATTCATTTATCTATTTTTTATCTTTGTCTTGATGTAGATATTGAAGTTGGTGAGTTGGTGTCTCCATTTTTTTTCTTTTTCCGTTTCGCACTCTACCATGTTTATACTTCAGGACCGTGGCTATTATGTGTTGCTTATCTTTACTGCTGTAGTGCTCACTGGATATCTTATTTGATACTTCTTTTTGTATTGTTGTGGTGTTTCAATTCCTTGTTTCCTTACCTCTCACAACTGAGACTGAGAGCGCCTAGAAGGACTCTGGCCATTTTCGGCTTTTTGATTTTTACCCCATTTTATTGCTTTTCTTTTCTTCAAGCAAATCCATATAACTTGAACCATCCAGTTCCGCCTCTCAGATAGGAGAGGAAGTAAGGGAGAGTACCAGGACCAAACAGATGTGTATGATCATTAAGTAGTAAGCTAGACACAGAAGGGGCCACATATTCTAACAGCCCAGGGAGTAAAGGTGAACTGCATATGGGATTCAGGTTGGGAACAGGGGTGAAGGGAGGACATATTTGGTGATGGGAATTCCTCTGATTCTATGTTAATATGTACCTAAAATATTACTGTGAAAGATATGTAAGCCAAAATGGTAAAAATAAAAATTTATAATTTACAAAAAGAAAGAAAGAGTGATATATATATATATATATATATATATACATACATACATACAATGGAATATAATGCAGCCATCAAGAGAGAGGAAGTCATGAAATTTTCCTGTACATGGATGGACATGGAAATGTTTATGCTGAGTGAAATAAATCAGAGGAAGATAAATAGACACAGAATAGCCTCATTCATCTGTGCGATTTAAGAAAAATAAAAAAGTTCTGTAGTAATATACAGAGAAAATAAGAGATGAAGTTCAAAGGACTGGCCCACAATATGGAGCCTAGCACAAAGAGTGGTGAGTACATCTAAAGAACTAATTACACTGGCCATGCTGTGCCTTTGTCCACATGAGGACTTAACCTCTCCTCTTTCTGCCTGTCTGCCTTTGTCTTTGAATCCTGAAGGTCTACTCAGCATCCCTAAAAAAACTGCATTCTGAAGCTGCCTGTAGTAACTTCTGGCTGTGGGGGTTGCAGACCAATAACCTGAGCTCTCTGGCCAGCAGAGGACCCGCCCAGCTGTGCCTTTGTCCACGCTGAGGACTTCAAGGGAAAACTCTCCTGTTCTGCCTGTCTGTAAACTAGTGACAGCAGAAGAGCAAGATGGTTTCACTTCGCTGCCGCGCACTCTTTCTAACCAATAAGCCCCACCACAACACGCAAGAAAAACCAGACTACAAGCGTGACAATGGTGAAACCTTGCAGGCAAACCCCATGCACAGAAAATGAAGATGAAAGGTCAGATGATCTAATAAATTCCAACCATCTGATTAACCTCTCGGACAAGGAACTTAAAACAGCAATGTGGAAGATGTTTCAAGAAGTCAAAGAAAGCATAAATCGATCTGAACAGAACACACAGACAGAAATCAGAAAACTCCAAACTGAAATAACAGAACTGAGAAACACAGTAGCTCAACTGAAAACCTCAATGGATGGTCTCGCCAGCAGGGTATCATCAGCTGAGGAGAGAGTCGGAGTACTGGAAGATATGATGCAAAAAAACTCAACACAACAGAAGAAAGTGGAAAAAAATCTTAAGACAAACGAACAGGCAATGGAAAAAGTACTCAAGGAATGCGAACAGATGAAAATAGAAATCTTTGATAAACTCAACAGAAACAACATAAGAATCATTGGAGTCCCAGAGACCCAGGTAGGAGATCTCCAAGAAGAATCAACTGTCAAAGACATCATCAAAGAGATACTCCCAGAGTTAAAGACTACATAGTCAAACCCTGCATGCCCGAAGAGTACCAGCTAAAAGAGACCTAAAAAATACACCCCAAGACACATCCTCCTTACAATGACAAATCCCACAGATAGAGATAGAATACTGAATGCAGCAATATCAAAAAGGGAAATTACACTCAAAGGAGCATCACTAAGACTTACCGCAGACATGTCACAAGACACTCTCAAGGCCAGAAGACAATGGTGGGATATTGTGACAAGACTGAATGAAATGAATGCCTCACGGAGAATACTGCTCCCAGCCCAACTCACGTTCAGGGTTGAAGCAAGAATACATAGCCATATGGATTAAAAAAAACTGCTCAGAAACTTCACAAATGATAAACCAGCCTTAATGGAAAACTTGATAGGTCTACTCGAAGACAAGAGAGACCAACAAACACAGCAAACTAATCTACAAAGATGACATTAAATCCAATGACAATCATCACCCTCAATGTCAATGGAATATATTCACCAATTAAAAGACACAGAGTGGCAAAATGGGTCAAAAAGATGAATCCAACCTTCTGCAGCCTACAGAAACACATCTGAATAGTCAGAAAAAACAGAGACTCAAAATCAAAGGCTGGAGGAAAATCAACCAAGCAAACAACACCCTCAAAAAAGCTGGGGTGGCCATATTAATATCTGATGACACCAACTTTATACTCAGAAAAGTGGTAAGGGACAAAGATGGGCACTATGTTCTAATCAAGGGATATGTGCAACAGGAAGAAATCAGACTATTAAACATATATAAACCCAATGAGAGACCAGCAAATTATCTAATACAATTACTGACAAATCTGAAAGAAGAAATCAATAATAACACAATAATTGTGGGAGACCTCAATACGGCCTTATCAATACTTGATAGGTCAACCAGACTGAAACCCAACAAAAACATACTAGCCCTGAAAAGAGAAATGGAAGAAAGATGACTAGTAGATATGTAGAGGACACTCCATCCAAAAAACCTGGATACACATTCTTCTCCAATGTACATGGGTCATTCTCCAGGATAGACTACATGCTGACACAAAAAAAACATACCTCGATAAAATCAAGAGGATAGAAATCTCGCAGGCTACCTTTGCTGACCACAAGGCTCTGAAATTAGATGTGGACTACATGGCCACACAGTGGGTTCGAGATGAAAACAAAAAGGAAATCAAAATTTTCCTGGAAACAAATGATAATGAAGACACAAACTGCCAGAATCTATGGGACACAGCAAAAGCGGTCCTGAGAGGAAAATGTATAGCTCTACAAGCACACATCAGGAAGGAAGAAGGGGCATACCTGAATAACTTAATGACGCAATCAAAAAATTATAAAATGACCTACAAAAATAACCAAAAATAGGAAGACAGAAGGAAATAACAAAGCTAAAAGCAGAACTCGATGAAGTGGAAAACCGAAAAAACAATCCGAAAGATCAACAAAAGCAGAAGTTGGTTCTTTGAAAAAATAAACAAGTTGATAGGCCATTGAAAAAACTCACAAAGAAAAAGAGAGAAAAAAATCTGATAACTCGTATTAAAAATGAAAAGGGGAGATCATGACAGATACTGCAGAGATCCAAAGGATAATTAGAGACTACTTTGAGAAACTATATGCTACTAAACATGAGAACCTAGAAGAAATGGAAAAAGTCTTGGACACTTATAATCTTCCACATTTAAGTAAGGAGGATGTAGAATATATAAACACCCCCATCACCACTGGGGAAATTGAAAGTGTAATCAAACATCTGCTCAAAAAGAAAAGTCCAGGTTCAGATGGATTTCCTAAGAATTTTTTCAAATTTTTCAAGAGGAGCTACTACCAATTCTAGCCAAGCTCTTCCATGAAATTGAAAAAACAGGAACACTCCCAAACAGCTTTTATGAAGCGAACTTCACCCTGATACCAAAACCGGACAGAGATGCAGCCAAGAAAGAAAATTATAGACCAATATCCCTGATGAACGCTGATGCAAAGATCTTCAAGAAAATCCTGGCAAATAGGATCCAATGAGTCATCAAGAAGATCATACACTACGACCAAGTAGGTTTCATCCCAGGAATGCAAGGCTGGTTTAACATCCGTAAATCTATAAACATCATACAAAACATCAACAAGAAGAAAAATAAAAATCATATGATCATATCAATAGACGCAGAAAAAAGTATTTGATAAGGTCGAACACCCATTCTTGATCAAAGCTCTCAGCAAGATGGGAATGGAAGGAACCTTTCTCAATCTAGTTAAAACCATCTACCACAAGTCAATGGCAAATATTATCCTCAATGGAGAAAAACTAAAAGCCTTTCCTCTAAATTCTGGTACAAGACAAGGCTGTCCGCTCTCACCACTGCTCTTCAACATAGTACTGAAAGTTCTTGCTATAGCGATCAGGCAAGAAAAAGATATCGGGGACCGGGTGGTGGCGCTGCAGGTAAGGTTCCTGCACTAACCGAGGTGGGACTGTGGTTCGATCCCCCGGTTCCCCATATGGTCCCCCGTGCCTGCCAGGAGCGACCTCTGAGCGTCACCAGGTGTGGCCCAAAAACCAAAAACCAAAAAAAAAAGAAAAAAGATATCAAGGGAATCCAGATAGGAAAGGAAGAAGTCAAGCTCTCACTGTTTGTGGACGACATGATACTCTACTTACAAAATTCTAAAGACTATCAAAATGCTTCTAGAAACAATAGACTCATAGAGAGAGAGAGAGAGAGAGAGAGAGAGAGAGAGAGAGAGAGAGACGCAGAATAGTCTCACTCATCTATGGCTTTTAAAGAAAATAAAAGGCATTTTTGCAACAATCATCAGAGACAATGAGAGGAGTGCTGGAACTTCCACCTCCCTTCATGAAGCTCACCACAAAGAGTGGTGAGTGCAGTTATAAAAATAACTACATAGAAAAGTACCATAATCACGTTAATGAATGAGAGAACTGGAAAGCCTGTCTGGATTCTAGGTGTGGGGGCGGTGGGGGGAGAAAGACTTGGGGCATTGGTGGTGGGAATGTTGCACTGGTGAAGGGGGTTTTCTTTACATGACTGAAACCTAATCACAATCATATATGTATTTAAAATGTTTAAATAAAGAAAAAATATTTTAAAAATTGTTCAAAACTATCTGAAAATAAAAGAAGTAACTACACTAACAACTATATGACAATGTTAATGATTCAGAGTAATAGAATGTCTTTCTTGAATACAAGCAAGGGATGGGGAAGGAGGGAATGGAGTTGCATTTTTGTTGGGTATCTTGCACTGCAAAAGAAGGTGTTCTTTATATGACTGAAACCCATTAACAAGCATGTTTATAATCATGATGCTTAAATATATTTTTAAAAATGTCTTAAATAGAGAAAGACCAGAATATAAAAGATAGCTCACAGACTGGGAAAGGATATTTGCCCACCACTCATCAGATAAAGGATTATATCCAATATATATAAAGGACTGGTAGAATTTTGCAAGAAAAATACAAAGTGAGTACAGGATAGGGCACTCATATTGTACAGAGGATCCAGGTGCAATCTTTGGCATCACTTATATTCTCTCCTTAGCACCACCAACAGTGATCTTTGAGTTCAGAGCCAAGAAAATCTTTTGAACCCCCCATAAAAAGAAATCATGAACATCAACAAAAAGCTTATCTCAGGGGAGGGCAAAAGAAGGAAGATTAGGATGAATGGGAAATACTGGGACAATGTAAAAGAAAGTGGCAGTCTCAGGGAGAATGTGGTGAATGTATTCCATTTCCTTCCTCCCAACAATGTCAACTTCCTTCTCAAATGATTTCTTCCTAAAATGTCTGTCACAGAGTCAAGTAGGTGAAAGGGTAGGGGGAAAGCAGGAGGAAGAGTAGGAACATTGGTGACACAAAATGCGGGAAATATGCACTGGTGAAGGGTTTTGTGCACTACATAACTGAAACTCTTATCACGAACAGCTCTGTAACTGTGAATAAAAATAACTACTGTGAGCAACCTTGTAAGCCATAGTATCATATTTAAATATACATTTTAAAAATAAAAAATATATACCTTCTTTTTCCCAAAAAAACCCTGACTTTATCGAGCCAGCACAGACTTGAGATGTTTACTGTTACCTGAGTACAAATATACAAAATCAGTGATCCTTTATACTTCAGTACAAATATACAAAATCAGTGGTCCTTTATAACAAATAAACAGCACATCCCCTGCACATCACTGCAACTATTCTGTGTCCACACTTTTAGAATATCTAGATGAATGCTGCTTTATACATCCTTTTGCAATGCAGCACTGTTAAATCTGGAAATTTCCATAATAAACTTGGTCTTTCTGTTACCATGGATACATCATGCTTCCTGGCTAACAAATGAGTATCTTTATTAAGATCTAAGATGAGGTAAAATGAAAGACTGAAGGGGAAAAAGACCCCCTCCACACCAAAAAAAAAAAAAAAAAAAAAAAAAAAAAGAAGTATACTTCCACCCTGGGAATACAAATATTCAAGTCTGCTATTCAATCAAAAGGTAATAATTGGACAAATCTGAAGTAATTTGAAACAGCACCGATTTGTGAAATAGAAAGCAACTTTTACCATCATGAAAGAGTAAACACTGCTAGACAAAACAAGACAAAACTTTACATTTGCATGCTATTGCTATTCAGTTTCCTTAAGTGCTGCTCATGTAGCAGCTGAACTCAAAGTTTATTAGAACAGTTTGATAGGATAGACTATTCATAGAAAAGGTTAGAAAGTTTTCATAACCTAACAGATTCCAAATCCATGGGCACCCCAACTGAAAAGATATGTATAACAGAAAGTATGTGTGTATATGTAGTTATATATGTATGTGTGTGTATATATATATATATATACGTATGTATGTATAACAGGATTCTTCACCAAAACTTATCAAATTCAAAGGCAGCTGGACATAATCCTCTTCCATTTGCCCCTTGAAATAAACCTAATATCAAAGACATCACATTCAAAACATTCCCTTCTTCTCGAGTGTCATTCCTATCTTTTCCTATCACTTTTCATTTTTATTTTTTTTCCTTTTTCTTCTGTTGTTATTGCTTAGTTACATGACAATATCCAGTGGCAGTTCTATGAAAGAACAAATACTGCAGTGCAGTTAACCCTCAGCCTTGAACATGCAAGGCATGTGCTCTGCTATTTCAACCACTTCCCTAGTCCTGTCACTGCTTTAGTCAGGGCTCAGCCTAGACTTAATTCTCTCATAAAGACACATTCTTTTGCTATTTGTCATTGAAAAAGGTGGCACTCTCAATTTTTTTATTTTAATCTGCATTCTCTTCTCTGGGCATCTTTCACCATGTTTTTTAATGTAAAGCTCTGTGATTTAAAAGTTATTCATTGGTGAGTCCTAGATATATAGTTTCAGCATCAATCCTTCAACCAATGTCAGCTTCCAACCACCAATGTTTCCTAAGCCCATTCCATGCCACACCCCCAAGCCAGCCTGCCATCATCAGAAGCCCATTTTTAACTTTGGTTGTAAAAGTTTGAGTGTCATGGTTTTGTTGTTGTTGTTGTTGGATCCATGCCTTGGGCATTTAGTTCTGCCTTTCTAAACACCACCAATGCACCTGAGTCACCTTGGTTATTCTTCATTATTTCACATCTATCTTTCTCCTGCTCCATTCAATTTCTTTCCTTCTCACACTATTGTAGGGCCAAGAGTGTCCTAGACAACCACCATTAAACCATTGCATTCCTTCATGCAGTTATCTTAAACACCACAAATAAATGTTATAATCCTGTATTTATTCTTCTGTTCTTGGCTTACTTCATTTAACATACTATCCTCCAATTCCATCAATAGTGCAGCAAATTGTACAATTATATCATTCCTTACAGCTGTGTAGTACCCCATTGCATATATGTAACACATCTTCATGATACATTCATCTGTTGTTAGACATCTAGGTTGATTCCAACTCTCAGCTATTGTACTGAATGCTGCAATGAATACTATGAATACGATGAATACTATGTCCTTTTGAGTAATCTTCTGTCATGAGGATAGATACCCAAAAGTGAGATAGCTTAGTTATATGGCAGCTTGGTTCTGAGTTTACTGAGAATGATCCACATTGTTTTCAACTAGGGTTGGACCGACCAGCATCCACAACATAATTCTTTTTCACCACATAGACGTCAACAGTATTTTTTTTATATATATATATTGTCCTCATTGGTGTGAGAGAATATCTCAGTGTCATCTCGATTATGATTTCCCTAATGAGTGATGATGAGCATTTTTTTCATGTTCCAAATGGCCATCTTTTGGTCTTCCTTAGAATGGTATCTCTTCATCTCCTTTTCCCACTTTTTTGATGGTTTTTTAGGGTTTTCAGGGTTAACTTTGTATATACTAGATATCAACCTGATGTGTTGAATGAAAATATTTTCTACCATTAAGTTAGCTGTCTTACTTACACAGGCTACTGTGTTTCATTTTTAGTTTTTTAGTTTGATGTAGGCCTATTTCTTCAGAATCATTAACCAGCCTTTGCTGGTTAATAGAATTATCTATAGCCTTTGCCAGAAGAAGAGGAGAAAGAGGAGGAGGTGGCTAGGAATGTGGTTCAATTTGTAGAGCAGATGACTTATAGGTGTCGATGCCTAGAACTGACTCCAGATGATCTCATGTTCACGCTCTAATATTCTCACAACTTGTATGAATTTATGTATATATGTTTGTATAAAAATATGTGAATACTTATGCATGCTCACATATAATAAAAACAACTGTGTAAAAAAAAAAAAAAAAGCACAGGAAGATTCCTATCCTGGGTCACTGTGTCCATTCCTGTCATATTTCCCCAAATTTCCCCAAAATCCTGGGCTGGAACAATGAGCTTAGAGTTCTCTCTCACCTTGATGGCTTCCTATGACAACCTAAAACAACTAGTGAAGGTTGAAAAGAAAGGTTTGATTTAGAAAGATGTTCTCTGGTAATGAGAAAGTTGTAAGGGGCCTTCAATGCTACATGACAGGTGATGCAAAGAGGCATAAACAGGCCTCTGTGATACTAGCCCCTAGTGGTAAATGGATTATGTCACTGTTTACATGGGGATGGGATGTTTATATGCAGAAGAGTGAAAACAAGGATTAAAATGAAGGCTCTAGGGGCCCGGGAGATAGCATGGAGGTAAGGCGTTTACCTTTCATGCAAAAGGTCATCGGTTCGAATCCCGGTGCCCCATATGGTCCCCCGTGCCTGCCAGGAGCAATTTCTGAGCATGGAGCCAGGAGTAACCCCTGAGCACTGCCGGGTGTGACCCAAAAACAAAAACAAAAACAAAAAAAAAATGGAGGCTCTAAACTTAAGGTACTAACAAAGGAGAAAAGAAATACAAGGTTTGTGGGGAGGGGAGGACTAAACATTCTAAAAACTGAAAATAAGGTTCATACTGATAGAAAGATAAATAAATGAAAATAAAGTTTCCACAACTAAACCAGCAACAAGAATCTAGAGAATTTGCAATAAAGATGGGGCTTTAATGGTAAAGCCATATTAAGAGATTTTTATTATTGAATTAAGAATATTAAGTGATGGGAAACAGTGATAATACAGCAAGTAGGGCATTTGCCTTGCATGCAACTGACCAATGTTTGATTCCCTGGCACCCATATGGTTCTCCAACTCCACCAGAATTAACCTTTGAGTGCAGAGTGAAAAGTAAGCCCTGAGCACTGCTGGATGTAGCCCTAAAACAAAACAAACAAACAAAAAAATACTAACGGGGCTTGCTCTTCAAGCAGATGCTCTTGAAAATTTCTTGCTTGTCTCTTTCTTTACCTATTTCACTCTGGAGAAATGTATATTCTCTCTTAAATACACAGTTCTAAGACTATATTTTCAAGGATCATTCCTATAGCATGTGACTAGAGAAGTTTCTCTGATCGTGTAGAGCATCCGAAGCCACGAGGGGGAGTCAGAGTGTCCTCTCCTGAGCGTGAAACCGGCTCTAGGTGCTTTTGCCATTGATGATCGGTCTCCCTTTCCTCCAGGTGGAGGGAGAGGATGCAGTCTGAGTGGTAAAAAAGAAAAAAAAAAAAATACACAGTTCTCCCTTTCTCTCCTTCCTCAACTTTGTAACTTATTCAATAAAAATTTCATTTAAAAAAATTATTAATGATGAGGGACTAGGGAGATGGTGTTAAGTGTTGGAAATCATGATTTACAGTAGCTACAATGCAGATCCTACAGTGCACAGCTACGGAAGCTATACATTTAATCCCTAGTACCACTTGTTTCCCAAACACTGGGAATGACTCTTCCCTCTGGAACTAAACTGGGTTTCCACCATCCAATCCCACATACCCCCCAAAAAGAAAAGTACTGATTTACTAGGGATATTAAAATGTCTTTACTTGATGAAACAAGGATAGACCTGGAACATATCATAATAAGTAAAATGACCGAGAATGAGAGAGCAGACACAGATTTACCTCATCATAGGTGATATGAAGAAAAAGAAGCGGAATAAAGCTGAAAGGCAAGAAAACAAAGAGCGAAGTCTATAGTAGGAGGCTTAACTTTGATGGTGTAGGGTGGGGGGAAGAGATCAAGGAAGGGACTATTAAGACAATAACAGAACTGATCACTCTGAACAAGGATTAGGTGCTGAAAGGAGGTAATGTAGCATGCACAATACCCTTTAAGTAGCAATACTGTAAACTACAGTGAGTATAAAGAGAAAAGGAAAGGATGGCAAGAATTATTCCAGATAAACTGGGCTCTGAGCTTTCTTAGAATGGCAACAGGCAAATTTCTCCCACCCCCATCATTCCACCCCTACCAGAAGACACAGCAGATCACAAGTAACATCCTCAGACATTAAATTGTTTCAATTCTACTACTAATGTTGAAAAACAAGCAACCCTATTTTGTCCCAGGAAGACTAGTCTCAGGCTAAGAACACTGGGAATTTTTAAAATGATTATTTTTAACAAAAGAACTGTGATTCACAGTTCTTGGTAGTCTGAAATTAAGTATAGATTTCGAAATCAACCCTACTATCAGTGTCAGCTCCCATCACCCTTGTTTCCAATACTCCATCAACCACCAATCTCCCACCCCTGGCAGTTACCTTGGTAGGCATATCGCATAGTTCAGTAGTTGCAGCTTTGAGTATCGTACCTGGCCTAAAGGCAGGATGGCAGTAGAACTGCAGTAGTTCAGGCCTAGCCTCCCCCCTGAAAAGGGGTGTCCTGGCAGACACTGTTAAGAAAAGTCCAGTTGTGCCCTAGGTTAGCACTTGGCAGGACAGGACAATGATCTTACTAAACATAATACATAATGAGAACTAACAATGCCGAGTAGTTGAAAAAACTGTGTGCCTTTGCCCCATTAAGTAAAACAAGAATTGCTGGAACACACCCTACTTATCCTAAGCTGCCTTTCTCAAGTTGGTAGAGTCTTTAATAATACTTTTCCCAACCTGGAAAAACCAACAATATTTTTTGGCCAGTTACTTACTATTGTGTAGGTTACGAGAATATTTGGTCTTTTAATTACATCTGCCCCCTTGCTTACAATAGTTTCTTAGTTTATAATTAATAGACAAAGTGCTAGTGTTACCCCTCCCCCAATTCCATATGCTACTATCACCTGTTTGGTCAGACCCACCCACACCTGGGAGGGCCAGTTCTTTAGGACAGAAGATAATAGAGGCTGGTTGGGGGAGGGGAAGAAAGCCTCGAAGGTAGGAGGCTGATGGAGGCTGCTTAATAAAAGCTTAGCTTAGAGGCCAGGTGAGGAAAATGCACATTGCAGCTAGGACCTCGAAATAAAGCTGGATATCTCCTGAATCTTCAACTGGCTGACTGTAGATCATTTCTCCGTAGATACCCTGCAACCTACAGACACACTGGCCTAAGGGGCTGCAGGCACCGGGAGCAGCTGAGAATGTCCCCACACCATACCAGGACTCAATATTTTATATTTAATCAACAGGCTAGTAAAAATGATATCCAAGAGGAAAGAATAAGTATTTTTACTATGCTATCTTACTATCACTCACATTGTCTTCTCCAAGAATCAAAATACAATTGTGGAAACAGTGGCCCAGCAAGCCATCAGAGTAAGAATCTCTATGTCAGACTACACAGTAAAGAGAATGAGTAAGCAGTCTTTGGGAACTCTTTTGTGTTCAAAACAAAACAAGAAAACAAATGAACAGTCTGCCTTGATGCCCCACGAGTACCTATAGGTGTACAAGTACCTACCTGAGCACAGAACTAAGAATAACCCCCTAACAACAAGGGTGTGTCCAAAATTCCCACCCCACCAAAAAGAATGAATGGTTGGTTCGAATCCAGGTGTCCCATATGGTTCCCTGTGCCTGTCAGGAGCTATTTCTGAGCAGACAGCCAGGAGTAACCTCTGAGCACTGCCGGGTGTGGCCCAAAAACCAAAAAAAAATAAATAAATAAATAAATAAAAAGTAAAAAATAATTATAATCAATTGCCAAAGTAAAAGGATCAAGATAACAAGGAAATCTCCTTAGACATCTTTATTAAAGCACTGCCAATCAGAAGTTATATTTTATATATATGGCAAAGTACTTATCCTAAATAATAACTTAGTGGCTTTCAATGTCCAATGGTAAACAGCTCAAGGAAGGGAAGAATACAAAAAAAAAAAAATTCCTTGTAGATATGAATGTAAAAGGTGAAAATTTATACTGTATTGAGTCAAAATACATTGTTAAGAGCAGTGTCAGTTGTTGTCTATTCCTAATCCAGAGAATAGAAAACCACAATTAGGGGCCGGTGAGGTAGCGGTGAGGTAGCACTAGAGGCAAGGTGGCAAGGAAGGACCTCGGTTTGATCCCCGGTGTCCCACATCGTCCCCCCAAGCCAGGGGCAATTTCTGAGCCCTCAGCCAGGAGTAACCCCAGAGCATCAAATGGGTGTGGCCCGAAAAAAAAAAAACAGAATTAAAAATAATTCCAACTGTGAGAATAAAATTTTTATGTACAAGAATCCAATTCTGGGGCCCGGGAGATAGCATGGAGGTAAGGCGTTTGCCTTTCATGCAAAAGGTCATCGGTTTGAATCCCGGTGCCCCATATGGTCCCCCGTGCCTGCCAGGAGCAATT
>PVKC010017385.1:0-20244 GCA_004027635.1 Crocidura indochinensis | reverse complement strand
ATAATATGAAAAAAGTTTCCAAAACTTTTTTCCCCAAGTAAACAGATGAAAAGAAAACTCTGGGATAAATTCAATACAAACAACATAAGAATCATTAGTGTCCCAGAGACAAACTAAGAAAACCCTCATGAAGAATCAACAGTCAAAGACATTATTGCTGAGAAGTTCCCAGAACTAAAGAGAGCATGGATGCACCAAGAGTACAGCTAAAAGAGAGCCAACTAAAAGCATACCAAGGAACATCCTAGTCACATCGATGATGAAAACAACATATAGAGATAGAATACTGAAAGCATCAAGGTCAAAAATTGAAATTCTATATAAAGAAGCATCCTTGAAATTTCAGCATATTCATCATAAGCAACCCTCAGGCCCAAAGACAACGGTTGGATATAGTGAAAAGCCTTAATAAAATAATTGTTTTGCCGAGCATACTTTACTCATTCATTCATATTTAAAGGAAGGATACACAGCTTCATGGATAAACAGTAGATTATAAGCTTCTTAGAACCAAACATAAGAGAAAAAGAGATTATAATTTAAGGCAAGATAGGCCCAACAAGCACACTAAACTCCTACAAAAAAAAAGACAGTATATTCCATGACAACAGTTTCTCAATATCAATAGACAAAATGTACCAGTTAAGAGGCACAGAGTGGATAAATGGATCATAAAATTGAATCCAACATTTTGTTGCCTGAAAAAAAAAAGAATTAAATAGTCACACTTAGAAAAATGTAGACTTAAAATCAAAAGCTGGAGGACAATCGTTCAAGAATATAGCCCCCTAAAAGGCTGGGGCAGCCATACTAATGTCAGATGACACCAACTTTAGGCTTAAAAGGAAATAAAAAGAAACAGAGTGATCATTTGCTAATAATCAAGGGATATGTACACCAGGAAAAATCACACTCATAAACATATATGCACATAAAAGCAACTGCTTATAAATGAAAAACATACCTCAAAACAACACAATAGTTGTGGGAGAGTTTAACATTACTGTATCACCACTTGATAGATCAATCAGGCTAAAACTCAACAAGTATGTGTGTTTTAAAGGAAAAACTTGAATTGTGGTTTAGTAGACTTATATAAGGCTTTTAATCCCTACAAAAATTAAAACACATCATTCTCCAATGCAAATGGACATTTTCCAAGATAGAGCATGTACTGGGTCATAAAACATACATCAATAACATAAAATCATACTTCCAAAACATAAAGCAAGAGAATAGAAATTATATAAACTACCTTCTCCTACTATGATACATTGAAAATAGTAGTAAATTAAAAAGTCACCAATAATAGCTTTATCACTTAGAAGTTAAATACACACTAATGAACTAACAATGTGTCAGAGTGGAAATCAAGGAGGAAATCAAAAGATTCATGGAAATAAATGAGGATGAAGACAAGAATTATCAAAATTTGGGGGACAAAGCAAAAGTTGTATTAAGAAAAACATTTATAGCTTTGCAAGGCCTACATAAATAATGGCACAGTTTAAGAAATTGAAAATTGATCAGCAAAAGTAGGTAGGCAAAAAGAATTAATAAAAATTAAAGCCAAGTAAGATTCACACAGA
This sequence comes from Crocidura indochinensis, assembly GCA_004027635.1. Lineage (NCBI taxonomy): Eukaryota > Metazoa > Chordata > Mammalia > Eulipotyphla > Soricidae > Crocidura > Crocidura indochinensis. The sequence continues at coordinate 18,655 of PVKC010017385.1, read as the reverse complement.
GGATGATAGTATAGTTAAACACATGTAAATCAATTAACAATATACACCATATCAATAAAAGAAAAAAAAGCATGGTCGTAACAATAAATGCAAAAAATCATTTGACAATATCCAGCACTTATTCATGACAAAATCCCTCAAGATGAATTAAAGAAACTTTCCTCATTATAGTTAAAGCCATTTACCACTATCCCAGAGCAAGCATTATACTAAATAGAAAAAAGCTAAGAGCGTTTTTTCCTACGATCTGGCACAAGACAAGCTTTCTCAGACTTGCCAGTTCTATTCCATATAGTATTGGAGTTGTATGTCTTATAAATTATGCACTAAAAATATATCAAGGGCATCCAAATAAAAAGAGAACTCAAGCTCTCATTTTTGCCAATGATTAGATTCTATACTTGGAAAATCCTAGAGACTCCACAAAGATTTTAGAACCAATAGATCTCTATAGTAAAGTTAACAAGGTACAAATTTAACTTTGTATATATACAAATAATAAAAGTGAAGAAACATTTAAATAAATCCCATTGACAATTATACTTCAGAAAAATCAAGTACCTCAAAATCAATTAATTAAATCAGCAAAAGATCTATACAAAGAAAGTCATGAAACACTAATTTAAAAAATAAGAGAGAGTATGAAGAAATGAAAACACATACCTGCTCATAGACTGGCAGGACTAATATTGAAATGGCAATACTTCCAAATCTTGCTAGATTAAATGCAGTTTCTACAAAGATGCTCATATTTTTTTTTAAATCAAACACTTCTGAAATTCATATGGAACAAATAGTTAAACAATCCTTGGGAAAAAGAAAATGAGTTGACAAAACCTTTCTTAACTTCAAACTGTACTACAATGCAGTAGTAATTAAAACTGCCTGGATTTAAAATTTACTTTTGACAAGTAGTGCTGGGAATCTTGATTAATTAAATGCAAGTAAGAATAATATACCTTCTTAGTTGTCTTGTACTCAGAGGTTTGAAAAATGTAATGCACATTGAAAAGCATTTAAAATTTACTATGGGAGTTGAAGAAAATATAGAGTGGGTTAGATGTTTGCCTTGCATGTGGCTGACCTAGGTTTAATCCCTGGTACCCTATATGAACCCCCAACCCTGCCAGGAGTAATCCCTGACAAAAAGCAGGAGTAAACCCTGAACATCACTGTTTGGCCCACAAAATTAAAAGGTATAAATTATCATAATAATCTAGTTTGTAGGATATCATGAGATGTGAAAAGGGGACCAGGAAATGAGAAGGAGAGAAGAAGGGGGAAGCGAGTAGGGTCAGAGATAAATAACATGACAAACAGGAAAAAATAAATAGAAAAGAAAGGAAAGAGAAGGAAACCACATAATATTTAAAAATTTACTTTCTGAATTTAAAAACTAAAATCAAACAAAAATTATTATTATCAATGATGAAATATAATTGAAATTGTGCCTCTTTTAAGAGCAAATGATATTTCTGTTTATCCTTCATTTGCCAACAAGTCTATATTGATCTACTTTGAAATGATCTGCTTCACAGAAGTCACAAATCATCCTGTCACTCTCATGTCACTGTACTGAGCATATGCAAAAATTCACAGTTACTTGCAGAAATCCTAAATTCTACCAACAACAGAAGGTTGTGCATGTTTCTCTTTGAAAGGTGCTTAACACAAGGTTATAGTCTACCTTCTTACCCTGTCTTTCTGTATGTATTTTTTCTATTCTAGCAGAGCATTGTAGTCATTTAGGGTATTTTCTTTCCTCTGCATTCAGCTGATGGCAGATTAATCCCCAGCATCATAGCTGATCTCCTGAGCACTCCCTGGAGTGTGTGACTCCTGGGAAGATAAATAAAAGTTCATGCTAAAAACCTCTGGATATGTAACCTCCCAATATCCAAAAAATGTTTATGAAAAAGAGAAAACAAAAATAACCAATAAACAAATGGAGAACAGATAAATGGCACCTGATATTTCAGAAAATCCTAAAGATCATAAATCAATCTTCTAAGTCTGAAGAACCACTAAAAGAAAAATCATTATGTAATTATGCAAACATGGAAATTAATTATGAATGATTTCATAAATTCTCTTGACGATTGGCAGTACTAAAATGGATCCACAGAATCTCAATCTTCTCTGAGTTTTATGCTTTTTTTTGCAGGGATGCAGGAGTAGAGTCTTATTCTGCACAGCATTAGTTACTTTACAAACAAAACAAATATTCATAATCAGAATGTATTTCATAATGTATAGATAATGTATCAGTATGCATGTATTCAGTTCTCTCTTAAATCTCTCTTAATATCCATTCCCTCGATTTTAGAGTAATCATTTTAGTAAAAAGCAATAATTTCCATAACTTCAATATTGAGGCAATATTATTTCTAATGAGATACTGAAATAGTAACTAAATGGAATAAATACATACAACACATATTTCATGTTTATTTCTTGTCATTTCTTGAATCATGTTATAACTTGAGCCTTAGATCTCTGAATCTTTATATTTTCATCCAAATCTAAACTTATACCGAACTGTTCTTTCTTACAAAACTATAGAAGTTTTAAGTTTACCATCAACCCCATCTTTTCCCACTCTACTTCTTGTTCAAGAAACTAATTAAGGCTCAATAGTCCCCTTTTCAATTTATTTCTATGAATCTTCCAATCTGGAATCTGAAAAAGAGATCATTGGAAAGTAGAATGCGTAGTCAGGATATTCATTTCTTGACTCCTCACCGGAGTGGTCAGCCGAAAGAGACATTCCATACAAGAAAATTAGCTCCTCTCAATGCTGTTGTTTAATGTATAGGTCTTTCCTTTTTGTTCCCAATTGCTTTTTTTTTTCCTGTCTCTTTTATCCAGTGCTTCTCAGTTATTTTCTGTCATGCACCTCTAGGAAGAAGAATATTTTTTCTGCTCCCCTCTTACGACTATAAATAGTATCTTTATTAAAAAAAAATTTAACCTGAAAAACAAAAATATATAAAATAATTTGAGCTGAAATTTTAATGAGAGTTGATGTCTGGATAAATGGCTACAATGAGCACATTTTGCAATGCATAGCTTTTCGAAGTGGGGTTTGAAGCAGGACACAGTAACTCTCAGCTCCACAGACATACAGAGATATTAAAGTGGGGCTTAGCTTGTTTTGAGTGTTTGCGGAGGTCAAATGCGTCCCCCTTTATGGAGCCTCGAGCTCCCCATGGGGGGCCTGCCCGCTAATTGAGAAGCACTGCTTTAAACTAACCTCAAGTTCCTATATGGTCATCCTGATGCTGAACTCTGTCAGTATTTTTGTTTCTAATTGCTATTTTTTGCTACTTATTTCTATTTTTTGCCTCCCCCAAATTTTCAGGGTATCAACTAACAGTTCTTAGTAAGTTAACTGGGACAACCAGCCCAATACAAAAATCTAAAAATACAATGCTGCCTGGGCTCTGCAGAGCATGAGAGTTATGGGTCACTGAAGTCGTGCTTAATGGCCTCTACTAAGATACAACCAGTGATACTTAGTAGACTATATGGTGTCAAAATAAAATCTGGGCCAGGCACAAGCTGAACATATAACCATACTACTACATTTTGTTCTAGACTTTTTGTGCTTTTAAACCAGCAGTCTTAATATTTTAATTGAAGGAACATTGTTTTATAACATCATATAATTTTCAAATACATAGTATTAAAAATCCATATATATGTATAAATTTACCATTAAAAGTCCAATTCTTTATCATACAAATGACACCATTGCCTGCTACTTTCTTCCCCTTTCATTCTTTTAATATTAATTTATCTTATTGTTTAAGGCTTGGCTGTGTTTATTAAATCTTTAAAATTATATTTTCTCTATGAGAAATCTTAATGAAATAATTAGTGTCTAACTTTTTCCATTTGATATTTTACTTAGTATATTTTAGTCTAGATCCAATAATGTCATTACAAATATGTTTATGGTAGTATTTAATATTTCTATCTCTAATTATCTATTGATAAGAACATGTTGCTTTCAGTTTGGGGATATTGCTAATTAGTATTACAATAGGACTAGGGTAGACATAGATATTTACATTAGTGTTTTGTATTGTTTATGATTTTCCCAGAAGTAAGATAAATAGATCACATGAAATTTCTATTTTAGTGTTTGAGAAGTCCCCATGCTGTGTTTCATAATAATTGCACCAATTTATGTCCTCTATTAATAGTGTACAAAGGCTCTCTTTTCATCACATTATAGTATCATTTATTTGTTTCTGGATAATAGGCATTCTCAGAGGTATCAGGTAATAGTATATTGTTGCCTTGATGTTCATTGCCCTATTAATAAGAGAACAATCATATCATAATGATCTCATTGATCTGCATGTCTGCTTGGAAACAGTGTATATTTAAGTCATTTGCTCCTTCTTAAGGTAGATTCTTCGATTTGTTGTCAAATTTTTATCAATTTATAAATTAGGAATATTAATCCCTTACCAGGTATATGATGTGCAAATAATAGTTTCCATTTTATACTGTTTGATTTTTAAGGAGTTTATATAATCATATAAAAGTTTTATGCTTTGTGTAGCTTTAAGTTTCAAAAACATCTCTTTTTACTTTTTTTTTTGTTTTTTTTTTTGGGGGGGTCACACCCGGCAGTGCTCAGGGGTTACTCCTGGCTCCATGGTCAGAAATTGCTCCTGGCAGGCACAGGGGACCATATGGGGCACTGGGATTCGAACCGATGACCTTTTGCATGAAAGGCAAACACCTTACCTCCATGCTATCTCCCGGGCCCCCAAAAACATCTCTAAGACTAATGTCAAGAACTGTATCACTTAAACATTTTTACTTATTTTATTACCTCAAATCTTATATCCAGATATATAATAAGTTTTTATTGTTTTGATAAATGTGTCAGGTATTGGTATAATTTCAGAATTTGTATGTGACTGTATTGCTTTTCTATTATTAAAGAGACATGCTCTGCTCTCTAGTGCATGACTTTACTCCTTTATAATAATTTGCTTTATAATTTATCATGCAATTTTTTGTCTATTTGCATACAAAAACTTGCAATTTAGCAGTAATTAATTTTAAAAATTTTCCTGTTAAGCCTGTATGGAGTACAGGTGGGGGTGGGTTGGGAGGGAGGGAGATTTGGGACATTGGTGGTGGGGAACTTGCACTGATGAAGGGGGGTGAAAAAAAAAGTTAAAAAAAATAAAAAAAAAAGAAAAGGAAAGAAAAAAAATAAGGACTCCCAATTCTTATCACAGGCTGTGTTCTTCACACTGACTGTATAGAAAGAGGAGGTACAGTAAATTCACCCCATATACACCTCAACCCAGACCCTTGCCTGGTCTGTATTGGGAATTTAGGGGACAAAAAATATTTTCCTGTTAATCCTCATTTTATGTTATTCATATAATCATTTTATGGGTTGTCTATTTTATCTATTGTCTTTATCAGACATTTTTGAGTTGCTCTGGCAAAAAGTTTTTGATTTCTGGAGATTAGTTTTTCTGAGAGGTGGGTAATGCCAATTCTGAGAAGGGAGAGAGTTGTATTTAGGATATTTTGAGCTTATTATGTGAAGAGAGTGAGATGCATATAAAATATTTTGTGGCTATCCCAGAAAAGGAGTAATTGGGCCAATTCTGGGATTTTGTGTGATAAATTCACTTTAGGAGGGTTGTCTAAACTAGTTCTAGGAATTGACTAGAATACTGGATTAAGACAACTTTGGGAAGGAGTTGACGAAAGTAGTTATAGAAATTGTACGGCACACTGGAATTAACAATGATTCACTAAAGTCTTCTGAATAGCGTTGATTAAGTTAGGAGAGAGAACAGTTGATCTTGTTAGCAGGGACTAACAAAATCAGTCAGTTTCTGCAGATCAGAATTTTAGTATGAAATTGTTAAACACTTTCTCAAGTGACTTTATAGTAGATCACTTCACATTTATGGTCACATCGCAGGCAGATTAAATGATAATGCATTAACATGAACACATGGGCATAATAGGAGGAAGCAGTAATTTAAATTAACATGTCTGTCTTTCATTGTGTTGAAGCTATAATTCAATGAATCTGTTCTCCTATTGTCCTGAACAAGCATTTTTCTCAAGATACACCAAGAAAGATGAAAAAAAATTCTATTTGACTTCTTTCTTCTAAACTTTTTTCTTCGAACAGTGTGACTGTACTTAATTTAAGATTTGAAGATTAATATATTTTGTTGAACATGATTGAAGCTAGCAGCCACAGACATAGTATTGCATACGCTTGCTTTGTATGCAGCAAATCTGGTTCTATTCCTGTCACACATGTTTGTGCATGCCCATAAGAATAAATTCAGTCTACAACAAGCTAGACACAGAGGAGACTGCTTATACTATCTTCCCAGGGGTCTAAGGAGGGGGATATGGGGTGCATGCTGGGAGCAGAGGTGGAGGGAGGACAACACTGGTGGTGGGAATGCCCCTGATTCAATGTCACTATGTGCCTAAAATCTTGCTCTGAAATATTTATAATTTACCTAGGTCAAAATAAAAATTATTTAATTAAAAGAAAAGAAGAGGTTGCTTAGTGCAAACACAAGTAAGTCAGTAACTTTTTAAACAGGTGGCCAGTTCACTGTCCCTCAGACAGTTGGAGTGCCTGACCATAGTAAAAACAAAAACTAATTCCTAAGTAAATTGCATATATCTTATTTTGAAGTGAAGAAACAAAATGGGAACAAATACAATATGTGACCCAAGGTCTTAGTTTGAGGACCACTGATGCTTTGAGCACAATTGGGCATAGTCACAAAACAAAACAAAGAAATAATAAAAATTAAGCTAATTTTTTTAACCTGATGATTAAATTTAAAAAAAAACATAAACTTTTTAGAGGAAGAAGAAAATGATACAGGGACTAGAGTGATAGTATAGCTGATAGGGCATTTGCCTTGTAGACAGTTGACCCAGATTTGATTCCTGGCACCCATAAGGTCCCTGGAACCTGGCAGAGCTAAGAGTAAGTTGTATGTATGGTCCAAAAACTAAAATAGGAGAGATAATTATGCAAACACAAATATATAGCAAATCAATGGGGCCTTTTTAGTGACTGACCAATAAAAGAGCCATAAACAGAAAGATAAAGGATTCTCTGAGACCTTTCTACAAAGATCAGAGAATAACAATCATCAATCAATGGCTTCCTGGTTGCTATTTTTGTTTGTTTGTTTGTTTGTTTGTTTTGTAGCCCACAATATTTAACTGTGCAGTGAATGACCAGTGTATGGCATGTGGTCAAAACAAATTTTAACAGCTGTTTGGACTTTAAAAAAAAAGGCTCTCTGAATTTTTCCTAAGAATCAACCATAGGGGTTAGCTAGGTTAAAATTGGCACTGGACTCTTACTTGTCAGGAATATGGGCTGGTTTCCCATGAGAAAAGAAATTCAAATGGAAATTTGTGTAAGCTACTCCATGGGCTATTTCTCCACCAGATTTTCTGGCTGTCTGCTGAACAGATGGCCAGACAGGACTATGAATTTTCCAGAACTACTCCTACCTTCCTCACTAACTAGGTTGAATTTAGGTATCTTTGAAATCAAGACTTTGAGAATAAATTTGTTCAATCACTTCTGTAGAACTGTAGATCTTAGATTTGATTTTTACAGAAAGGCAAATTCCTAAAACATAGTTTTCTTCCACTTTCTCTTTTTTTTATTTCAAATTGAAACAAGATATTATTATCATGATTTCTTTATTTAGGGATTGTGATTACAAAAATGTTTGTAGTTGGGTTTCAGTCATCAAATGTTCATTACCCTTCACCAGTGTAACTTTCCCACCTGCAATGTTCCCCATTTTCCTCCTCCCCACCTCCTGCTTGTCTTTAAGACAGGCATTCTATTTCTTTCTCTGATTATCATTGTAATGGTAGTTGTTAGTACAGTTATTTCTCTAAATGCGCTCACTGTTCTTTGTGCAAGCTTTATATCATGACTTCACCTTTTATAATGATCCAAATAATCACAGTAATGGGTTAAATTTATTCTGATGGATGGTGCCAGTTATTATGCATAATGGCAGTAAGGAGTATATACTTTGTATTAGGTTAATATGCCAAATCTGAATTCAGAACTAAATGATTAGAATAGGGTGACTTTTCCTGAAAAAATCTTATCCTATTTCCCAGACTTCAAGACTCAGGCTAGTATGTTGCAGCTTTTCCTCACCCATTATATCTTTGTTAATACTTTACTCTTTCTTTGACCTCTGATGTCAAAGCCAAGATATTATGGGACTTTGCTCCATGTTCACATAGTCCTTAATGAGACTAAAAACTTTGGAGTGTTAAAAATTAAGGCTAAAATCAAGTAAACTAAAGTTTAATTAAGTTCAGGATTATTTTTCCTTTTTTTTTTTTTGGTTTTTTTTTTTTTTTTTTTTTTTTTTTTTTTTTTTTTTTTTTTTTTTTTTTTTTTTTTTTTTTTGATTTTTGGGTCACTCCTGCTGAAGCTCAGGGGTTACTCCTGGCCATGTGCTCAAAATTGCTCCTGGCTTGGGGGACTATATGGAACACCAGGGGATTGAACTGCAGTCCTAGGCTAGTGCGTGCAAGGCAGATACCTTATGCTCTGCGCTATCGTTCTGGTCCCAAGATTTTTATAAGATATGTTTTAACTATCAGGGTCCACTCATACCTTAGAATTTTGGAGTTAACCTCTAAATCATTTATTACAAAGAAAAATCATTGACTGTCTTTCTGTTTCTGTAAAATAAGACATTACTATGAAGCAAAATTATTTATTAAAAAGGTATAAAGAAGAGAGTAAAGAAAATATTTCACATAAAAATGATACAATCACCATATTTCTACAGGTTTTATATTTTAAATATAAGCATTTCTTGCATATATTAAGCATAAAATATATGGCATGGTCTCAAACCAAATTACTTAAAATAATACTCACCTCTAATAGTTGATTCTTTCTCATGCAAAAATTTTAATTGCTTATTAATAATCTTAAATGTAACTTTCATAAACCTTGTGCATTTTTGCAAAGCTTTTACATAGGCTTATGAAAAATATTTTAATACACATTTAATCAGAGTGATACAATGGCAAAAGAAATGCAAAATTTACATTTTTGAGCTTGTTTAAAATCAAGACCATATTCACGTAAGTCCATAGTGATATTGAAGAACAGATAAAGTTTTGTGTTCTTTGTAAAACTTTAAAATTCTGTGATTTAGCTTCCCATATAAATTTCTTTCTTTTTTTTTTTTGAAATATCACACCTACATAACAAAATTCCCTCACATCCATGTACTTTGACAACTTGCTAAATTTCTTGAACTTTGTTCTATCTTTTGGAAAATTATTTAATTTTCTTTTTTTGTATTTAAAACTCCAGTCATTTATAATATTTACCCAAAAGTGCGTCTATATTTCATGTTTCTATTTTTGTCATACATTTTAATTCACAAAAAAAATTTTTTTTGGGTTTTTGGGCCACACCCAGTGACGCTCAGGGGTTACTCCTGGCTATGCGCTCAGAAGTCGCTCCTGGCAGGCACGGGGGACCATATGGGAACCGGGGGATCGAACCGTGGTCCATCCTAGGCAAGGCAGCAGGCACCTTACCTCCTGCGCCACCTCCTGGCTCCCTAATTCACAACATTTTAATTTTAATTTAATGTCATACATTTTTTTTTTTTTGGTTTTGGGGTCACACCCGGCAGTGCTCAGGGGTTACTCATTGCTCTACTCTCAAAAATCACTCCTGGCAGGCTTGGGAACCATATGAGATGCAAGGATTCGAACCACCGACCTTCTGCATGCAAAGCAAATGCCTTACCTCCATGCCATCTCTCTGGCCCCCAATGTCATACATTTTAATTCACAAAAAATTTCCTTCACTTACTCCTTTATTCCCAATGAATTCTAATGCTAAGGAGGGAATTCTGCAGTTTGTATATTGTAGTTATTAACCTTGATAATTACTTTTATGTACATAACTAAGATATCCAACTTTATACAGTTTAACTTTGTATTTTTAAAGCTACCTTTGAAATATATATGTACAGAAAAAATGTTCAAATATCAAAAATTTCACATAAAGACAAAAATAAACATATACCTATTAACAGTAAAAAAACCTTTAGTTTTTATTCAACTTTTAAATATCAGTTTATTACAACTTAACTTATTAAAATTTGTTTATCTCTATAAGCTAAAAACTGAATTTTTTAAAAAAAAATAAACTTATCTCACTTATTAGATCAGCCCATATTTACCTCTTTGTTAATAGTAAAGAATTTCAACTCAAGGAAATCTCAGGTTTTAGAACTGGAGTAATTGAGTAGAAATTTTTTATTTTAGGCCACACCCAGTTATGCTCAGGAGTTACTTTTCTATCTCTGTGCTCAAAAATTATTGCTATCAGTTCTCAGTGAGCTGTATGAGATACTGGGAATGGAACCTGGATAGGCCACATGCAAGGTAAATGCTCTACTCACTATACTATCTCCAGTCCCTACAGAGGTATTTTTTGTGCTACTTTTTGATCTTCTTGTTCCATGCAATATTTTCTAACAACAAATTCAGAGGAGTTTTCACTCTTACTCACCAGTTCAGAAACATTTCAGCTAAATTGTATACCAAAAAGTTTAAAAAAATGAACAAAGTAACCTGGTCTTCAAAGTCACCGGATCACAGTTTACTTTGTCTTTCTGGAAAGGACATAGTACATCCATCCTGCTGACCTTCCAAACTATACTTGAAAATCATTACCTACTTCATGTTTTACATATAAGTGACCTTTTAAAATTATTTTTCAAATTTTAATTATAACACCGTGATTTATGTGGTTATATAATAATTTTAGACATTATATCTTCAAACAGCAATTCCACCACTGAGTTTAGTAAATTGTTATATAACTTTCCAATCATATTTATTGTAATAATGCTAATAAAAATTCTGATGTGTGACCATGTGGTCCAGGTTTTATAAGGCTTTAAAAAAATTGGTGTCTTGGTAGTTTGATAAGGCTAGGTCGTAAACTTGGATTATTTCTACAGAAGGATATATGATTTGACGGGTATAGTGTGGTTTTTAGTTTATGCAGAAAGGTGAATCTTCCCCCCACCCTTTCTGAGAATACCACAGACGTATAACACATACCAGACTGCCTGAGATGTACGGGCAGCCATTACTTTCTTTAAGAGCCTTGTAGAGGAGTAGCCATTTTTTTTGCTGAGAAAATGGTGGCTGTGGATGGAGACTGCTGGATTTTCTAGTGTCTGGGTGGATGTCATGGATCTCGGTCCAATTCCATTCTTGGAGTGGTCGCGGGTCGTACCAGAGCTTTAATCTCAGTAATTTATCTCATCTGGCAGCACTAGCTGTTCATGTTATTTGATTTTATAAACAATTTGTCTTTGGGGCCAGAATGGTGGTGCAGTGGTGGGGTGTTTGCCTTGCATGAGACTGACCTATGAAGTACTGCCGTTCGATTCTCCAGAGTCCCTTATGCTCATACAACCAGGAGTGATTTCTGAGAATATAGCCAGGAATAACTCCTGAATGTCACCCGGTGTGGCCCCACACCAAACCAAACCAAACCAAACCAAACCAAACCAAAACAAAACAAACCTGGTCTTTAATGTTTCAGAAAGTCACAAATGAGCAAGAAGCACCCTGGTTTTACCTTGCTTCTTGGTTAAAGTAAAGCCTAAATGTCTTAGATAAAACCAGATTTTAACTAGCCCACATAAAGAGATATCTGAGAGAAAAGAACTATTCTCAAAGTAAGCAGGGATGATTTAAATTGCCAGCAGTGTGAAGTCCTTGACTGGTTTATCTATCTGCAATCCTCATGAAATCAGCTGGCTGAGGTTCAATAAGTTTCCTTTCAGGAGAAACTGCTAATATCTAAATTAATAAAGAAATACAAAGGATTTGCAAATGATGGAGATCTAAGTTTCATCTCCTCCACACACATATTCCACATGTTGATGGTATGAAACAAACAAACAAACAAAAAATGAGTCATTCAGTTCAAGTTGTCATCCAGATGCTTGCCTGACTACATCTCTCATGAGACCGTAGATACCTCTCAATCTTAATGAGGCTGATAATATTTACCAGGACCCTCTCTCAGGGTCACCCTTAGTTGTATAAGGATGATCATAGAACTGCAGATATAAGCCTAATCAGATTCCATTAAGGATCCATTGACTTGTACCTGAATGAAAATAAATCAAGACTTACAGCACTCAAACAATAAGAGGTTACACAATCCTCCCCCCAGAAACTTCCCAACATAGAAGATTCCTGAAGCCAATGACCATTGTCACAGAATTTATATCTCCTTGAGGCTCTTCTCACATTACCTTGGGCAATGTAAGTATAGGAATCCAAAGCTTCTTCTATGGAGACACAAGATCTTCTCAGATACTTCAGATAGAAGTCTCTTATTCTAACCATTAATTTTGGGCCTGACTATATAGACCTGCCAGACAAAATTGGTAGGTATATTCATAGAAATATCATTCCAAACTGAAAAAAGGCCAGAAATTCATTATTTGGAATATTTGATTGAGAAGTATATCCCTGCACCATGTTCTACTTATTTCTGGATCCCCTACCAGAGTGTTCCATGCCTCTGCTGCCTCTCAAGCCGAGGAAAATGGAGTCATAATGCTGATATTGACTTCTTTGGGCACATAGGTGTATCAAGGGTTCTGATCCCTGCCTAGTTCTCTGCCTTTGTGTTATGTAACACTTCCTAACTCCTCTGCAGCAAGAAGCTGAGAGCAAGAGCTGAGAGCTCTGCCCATCTTTTGAACCCAAACACCATGTTGGTGCTAATATACCTACATGACAAATTGCCCCTTCAAAACCACTAAATCTGAATTTTTCTGATTTAGATTTATGGTCTCAAATAACTTCATAATTATCCATCATGCAAATGGAATATTAGTTATTTGACCTGTATAAATACTGAAAGAGCATGCTAGGGTAATATGTTGTTAGATTGACAGGTCATAGAAGATTATAGAGTAACAGTTCACTGATACATGTTATATACATATATTTTAAGTTCAGATCTCAGTCAATTGGGAATCTAATACTTAAATTACAGCTTAAGTCACAACACCAACAGTCATTTAAAAGCAATGAAAAACACAATGGAATTAATATGCTCTGGAAGAGAGAGATACTAGTTCCAGCAAATCATCAAGCTCAAGTAAAGATTTAAGTCTCATCAATGAGGAAATTAAATCAACACTCCATGCAGTGGCCATGCAAATAAGGCAATCATTAGGAGAACAATTCAATCAACTGAATGATTAACTATCCAGGGTATTAAAGAGTCAATACAGGTGCAATTGAAGGAGATAAAAAATACAATATCAAGTCACAACAAAATTCAACCTTTTCAGTATAATATTTAAGAATAAATTTGGGCTATACCCAAGAATGAAGTGATAAAAGAGCAATAAACTAATGGAAGAGGATATAAAATTTGTGATAGTAACAAGAGGAGTAATCAAAATTATAGGAATCCCAGAAGAGAAGAAAAGTGAGAGGGGAGAGATGATGGAAGAAATAATCATCAAGAACTTTCCTGATCTTTGCAGAAGCACAGCTTCAAGATTCAAGATTCACAGATTCAAGGCAAAGAGGCATAAATAGTACCAAACAATATAAGCTGAAACAAAATGCCAAAATATTTAATATTCAAATGATAAAATTAAGAGGCAGATGGGGCCGGGTGGTGGCGCTGGAGGTAAGGTGCCTGCCTTACCGAGCTAGCCTTGGACGACCGTGGTTCGATCCCCCGTGCCCCATATGGTCCCCCAGGCCAGGGGTGACTTCTGAGCACATAGCCAGGAGTAACCCCTGAGCATGACTGGCTGTGGCCCAAAAACCAAAAAAAAAAAATTAAGAGGCAGAGACAAAATACTTAAAGCAAGAAAGAAAAAACTTTCAAATGTACAGGGAACAACATAAGAATAGCAACAGACATACCATTTATTATTTTATAAGTACTGAAATAATATATTCAAGGTATTAAATGAAAAAAATGTCTAACATACAATCAACTATCCTGCTACACTATCATTTATATTTGAGAGTGGGAGAAGAACATGTTCAGATAAAAAGATCTAGCAGCATTTTTGTCAAATAAATCATTCCTGTAAGAATTAGAAAAAGACCACCTATAAAAATCAGACTCATGCAAAATCAAATACATACACATATATGCAAAAATGGCAACACAGCACATATTTCTTTAACCTCAATTTCAATGACATTAAACTTCCCTATAAAAAGGTATAGGTTAGCAGAAGTGATCAGGAAAGAAAATTGTTCCATCTGCTGCCTACAATAAATATACCTAAGTTAACTGGAGAAGCACAGATTATGAAAATATGGGAAAAATCATACAAGAATATAGAAGACAAAAAAAACTCGGGTAGCAATATTTATTCCAGACCCAATAACATTTAACACATTTAAGGTAAATATAGACAGTGATGGCACTAGCCATTGATTAAAGGAGAAATAAATCAATAATTACTAAAATTAACATTCATGTATCTAATGAAGGTCCATCAAATTTTATAAAACTTCTTCTAACTAACTAAGAAACATAACGGTGTAAACACAAAAATAACAGAGACTTCAACACACCACTTTAACCAATAGACAAATCCAACAGACAGAATATCAATAGAGATATAAGAGTCCTAAATGGGGACCAATGAGAATGATTATTATTGAACATATGCAAAGATCTTCATGCCTCAAAACAAGAATACATATTCTCTAGGGCATTAGACTATCTTCCAAAATAGACCACATAGCATATATACATTTACAAATATAGAAATATTACAATGTAACACCTCAGACCAGAATTCCATAAAAGCTGAATTATCTACATAAATTAAATGTAGAAAAATGCCAACATGTGGATGCTGAAAAAAAAAAACACTTATAATCAGCAACTGGAGCAAAGAATAAATCAATAAAAAATAAGATAAAATAAAAAATAAAAAAATTAAGATTCCTTTAATCCATTGAAAATGCATAGGATGCAGCAAAAACTATACTAAAGGGTAAATTCATTTGTAGGCCTAATGAAAAGCCCAAATCAACAACCCAAACATATATGTCATAAATTTGGAGAAGGAACAGCAGCCAAACTCAAAGGGTCATAGGAGAGAAATTGTAAAAATGAGAGTAGAAACCAAGAGAGCAAATAAAGAAATCAATAAAACTAAGAGTTGATTCTTTGAAAGAATAAACAAAATAGATAAGCCTTTATTTAGAATCATGAGAGGAAAAAAGAGAAAAATTTCAAAGACAATGGATCAGAAATGAAAGGATATAAATTATAATGGACAATGTGTTAGTTCAAAATATATTGAGAGGTTACTATGAAAACCTGTCTGATCCTAAGCTGGAGAACCTAGGAGAAATGGATAGACTATGAGTGTCATGAAATTTCCCAAAGCTGAAAGAAAAGGTAGTAAAAATTCTAAATAGACTAAAAAATCATAAGAAAGAAAATTGAAACAGTAATTAAGACCCGGGAGATAGCATGGAGGTGGGGCATTTGCCTTTCATGCTAAAGGTCATCGGTTCGAATCCCGGTGCCCCATATGGTCCCCCGTGCCTGCCAGGAGCAATTTCTGAGCATGGAGCCAGGAGTAACCCCTGAGCACTGCCGGGTGAGACCCAAAAACCAAAAAAAAAAAAAAGAATCTCCCCAAGATAAAGTAGCATGCAGAGTACAAGTTCATTAACAATAATGCAAACCACAATATCAAAAAATAAGAGAGAGAGAGAGAGAGAGTGAAGTAAATGTATGCCCCAGAGATAGGAAGGGAAGAGGGTATTAGCGAGGGTGAGAGGGATACTGGGGCACCACTGGTGGTAAATGTGCACTGGTGAAGGTTGTTGTACATTGTATGACTGTACCTCAATCATGATCAACTTTATCTGTGGAAAAAAATTGTATTAAAAACAACTTTGGAATCCCGGTATTTAAATGAAAAAAAAAAAGAAAAAGAAATCTCTCCAAATAGTAAAAAAAAAAAAAAAGTATGTTAATAGTATCCAGATATAATAAAGACAAGAACTAAGAAGACCAGACCATGATAGAAAGCTTGCCACAAATAGCAAGTTATGACAGAGTAGAGACCATTATTTGGGACGATTATTTGGTCAATATCTGATTTTAATCTAAAGAAAAACAGATCAAGGAATTTATTCCATGTAAAACAGCACCCCAAAACATCAAATATTCAGGAATTAACAAAATACATGGAAGACCTACACCATGATAACTGTAAATTGCTTATTTGAGAGATATAGAAGACCTTAGAAATATTCTATGTTTAAGATATGAAAAATCAATATAATTAAAATGACAGTCCAAAATATGTTTAAATAAACTAGAAAAAAATGACAGTACTAATCTATTATATAGATTCAAAGCAATACTATCCAAATTAGATGACAGTATGCAAGGACCTAGAAAAGTAAATAACAAAGATTGTATGAAAACAGAAGAGACCACAAATTGCCAAAGCCATATTGAAAAATAAGAAATGTGGTGATACCTCTTTACGTAATGTGTAACTATACTATAAAATAAACCTGTACTATTATAGTGATCAAAAATGCCTCTGGTTATGGATGAAAAAGTAGTTCTCTAATCAAGATGTCAGAAATAATACCCAATGATAAAATTCCATATTAGGTGAACACTTAATTTTTAACACCTATTATATAAAACCACAGGGGCAAAGACAACAACAAAAAAATCTATAAACAAATTGACATCAAGCTAAAGAGTTTCTATATGAAAAAAAAAAGCTAAAAAAAGGACAGCTATCTGAATGGAAAACAATAATGTTCAACACTTTAATACTATAAAGATTTGAAATTCAGGCTATATCAAGCACTAAGATAAAAATAAAATTCAAAGATCCTATCAAAAATTAGGAAGATGAAAAGAACAGATCTTTCTCAAAGGAACACAAGTGGATTGCCAGCAAGCCCATGAAACATAGTTTAACATCCATTACCATTAGTGAAATACAAATCAGGAGAATAATAAAATATCATCTCATTCAGTAAGAATGGCATATACGAAAAATAGTAGTAACAATATGCTGTTGGGGAAGTTGTGAAAATAAAATCTGGAGAAGTTGTGAAAATGAAATCTCACCCACTGCTGGTGGGAATGTTGTCTGGTTCAACTCCTGTGGAAATTGATAGGATGAGTTCTCCATTAACTTAGAATTGAGTAGTCATATGACTCAGCGATTCCCCTTTTAGATAAGTAACCCCAGGACTTAAAAACATTCATTCAAAAGGATGTATGCATATCATTATTTATTGTTACCCTTAGTATAATAAATATGGAATCAACCTATGTGCTGAACTACTAATGGATGGATTAAGAAGACGTGGTACATATACACCATGGAATAATTGGGAGTTTCAAGAATGATGAAATCAAGATATTTGCTGAAATTTCTTTGGAATTGGAAGATATAATTTTGAGTGAAGCAAGCCAGAAGAATAAAGGCCAACCCATCTTCCCAGATAAAGTCACAGTAATTTTATTTCCCCCCTTAATTTTCTCATTGTTTTGTTTTATTGCATCACTGAAAATCAAACTCAGGCTGAGCTACAGCCCTTTATTTTTCTAAAACATTATGGAGGTTCCAGAGGTCTGTCACTGATCTGATTTTGGAGTCTCTAGACCATTTCAGGAGAAATGGAATGGAATTACCTCATCATCCCAGGAGGTATTCATTTACTTCTAGTACTAAATTACTCTGGCTCCTCTTTTGATTTCTTCTTCTCATAATTTTAAGTCTTAGAAATAAAATAAAATGTGTTCTACAGAAATTCTTTCCAAGTCAATATTTAAAGTCCTATATTTGTTTTTCTTTATTTTCTTACCCTGGAATGATAAAATAGAAGACAAAATATAGGAAGGAGGAAGAGGAATTGTTTACTATACCAAAATAAAATTCTACCGTAATGATATAATTTATAAGAATTTTAATTCTGTAAGAAAATCCGGGTACTTCATGGGCTACTCCTCAAATGTTTCTGGGACATGAAGCAAGTTTCAGATGCATAACAACATGTCCAGTTTTACAAACCATACTGCCCACTGGACATTTACCCTCAGTCCAGTCCTGCTTCCTATAGGAAATGCATATGCATTATTATAGTAATTTATTAACTGTTTATTATATTTTGTAATCTTTTAAGAATACTAAGAGATTGCACACATAGACAAAGTGAATACCTCCGATTATGAAAATATGGGTACAACTGAGATGAAGTGCTCCCCGCTGGTAAAAGGTGGGACAATTAAAGAAAAAGTGACTTATAGTTCAATAGGCTCATAAAGGTGAAAAAATTTCAAGAACATTAATTGTCTTTAATAGACCCAATAGGTTAGATTTCCCAACTAAACTAAAAATGAAAGGTAATAACAAAATTCTTATATATGCCATAATTCTGATTATTAATTATACCAAATCTGAGATACATTCTAGATTCCGTGGTTCTCAAACTTTCTTCAGTAAGATGACCTTTTTCAGGAGAAATGAATGATCCCTCA
>PVKC010017384.1:0-20230 GCA_004027635.1 Crocidura indochinensis | reverse complement strand
AATCAAAACAACTATGAGGTACCACCTCACACCACAGAGAATGGCACACATCACAAAGAACGAGAACAAACAGTGTTGGCGGGGATGTGGAGAGAAAGGAACTCTTATCCACTGCTGGTGGGAATGCCGTGTAGTTCAACCTTTATGGAAAGCGATATGGAGATTCCTCCAGAAACTGGAAATCGAGCTCCCATACGATTCAGCTATACCACTCCAGGGAATATACCCTAGGAACACAAAAATACAATACAAAAACCCCTTCCTTACACCTATATTCATTGCAGCACTATTTACCATAGCAAGACTCTGGAAACAATCTAGATGCTTTCAACAGAGGAATGGCTAAAGAAACTGTGGTACATATACACAATGGAATATTATGCAGCTGTCAGAATAGATGAAGCCATGAAATTTTCCTACACATGGATGTACATGGAATCTATCATGCTGAGTGAAATAAGTCATAGAGAGAGAAAAACGCAGAATGGTATCACTCATCTATGGGTTTTAAGAAAAATGAAAGACTTTCTTGCAATAATAATAATTTTCAGACACAAAAGAGAAAAGAGCTGGAAGTTCCAGCTCACCTCATGAAGCTCACCACAAAGAGTGATGAATTTCATTAGAGAAATAACTACATTTTGAATGAGAATATATGAGGGAAATGGAGAGCCTGTGTAGAGTACAGGTGGGGGTTGGGTGGGGAGGAGGGAGGTTTGGGACAATGGTGATGGGAACGTTGCACTGGTGATGGGTGGTGTTCTTTACATGACTGAAACCCAAACACAATTATGTATGTAATCAAGGTGCTAAAATTAAATAAAAACAAAAAAGCAAACAAAAACAAAACAAAACAAAAAAACATGGATGAAAATATAAGCTACATGCATTAAAAAAGACAAGATAAATAATCTCCAAATTATAGGAATATCAGAAGTTGAGGCAAAGGGAAAGAGAAAAAAAAGTAGAGAGAGATATAATAGCAAGATAATTCTCCATCCTTGGGAAAGGGTAGCTGTAAAAATCCAAGAGGCAAAAAGAAAATAGACCCTAAAAGACAACAAGACACATAGTATTCCAAATGTCAAAAACAAAGAGATATGGACTATTTAAAAAATAAGGGAGAGGGTCCAGAGAGAAAACACAACAGTAAGGCATTTGCCTTGCACACGGCCAATGGTTTGATCCCCGGTGTTCCATATGGTTCCCCCAAGCCAGAATTGATTTCTGAGCGCATAGTCAGTAGTAACCCCTCAGCTTCACCAGGTGTGCTTGCCCCCAATAAAATTAAGGGAGAATTAAAATCTTAAGTATAAGAAAATAACATAAGAATCTACCAGATTTTTTAATAATTCAGGCAAAGAAAGAATGAAAGACATTTAAATTATTGAATGAAAGAAAATTTCAACCTAGAGTTCACTACCACCAAAAATTTCATTTATATGTGAAGGACAGATAAACACCAAATCCAAAGCCAACAACAACAGAATAGATACCTGATTTACAACAGTCTAGACACAGAGAGAACCACTTATACTAACTGCCCAGAGGGTAAGAAAGGGAAATATGGGATGCATGCTGGGAACAGGGGTGGAGGGAGGACAGCATTGGTGTTGGGAATGCCCCTGATTCAATGTCACTATGTACCTAAAATATTACTGTGAAAGATTTGTAATCCACTTTAGTCACACACCAAAAAAAAAAAAATTCTCAGATGAAAAAGAATGTGCAACATATAACAACAAAACATCCCTTTCTATTCCTTTAAATGACAATAAACTAAACTCTCCATATAAAAGGCATAGAGTAGTAGGTTAGTCAGGAGACATCTGCTACATGTAGAAAAATAAAACACTTAAAATATCAAGATAGACACAGGCTCAAAGTAAAAAGATGGAAAACAATTATACAAGCTACTGGAAAACAAAGAAGGGCTGGGAAAGCCATACTTATATTAGATTAAATTGCATTCAACCTCTAGAAAATATTTAGACATGGATGTACACTACTTATTTATTAGGGCAAAAATATACCAAAAAAGTACTAACTCTGATCACCATATACTGGAACCAGCAAAGTATGTAAGGATTTTGCTCACAACTTAGAAAAACATATGAATGGTAACTTGCTAGCAGTGGGAGATTTAACACACCAATTTCACCAAAGGATGTATACACTAGACAGAGTATTAGCAAATATGTAAGAACCCTAAAATAAAAAGCTAGAAAAGCTGGGACTAAGTATCTATACAGGAACTTTTATCCTCAAAAAGATGAATATACATTCTACTCAAGGGCACACAGAACATTCTCTAGAATAAATCACTTTGTAGGACACAAGTCTAAATTACAAAAATTTACAAACATAAGGATTATACTAAGCACCCTATCAGATCACAATTTCACAAAGGTCAATATTGATTGTAAAAAGATGTGGAGAAAATCTAACACTTGGAGACTAAAGAAAATGCTTCTCAAAGCTGGATCAAAGAGGTTAACAAGGAAGAAATAAAGTCCTTGATACTAATGACAACAAAGAAACAACTTACCAAAATCTATGGGTCACAAAAAAAGCAGTCATGAGGTGGGAAATACATAGTGATACAGGTCAACATAAGAAAAAAAGAAAAAGTCAAAATCAATAACATAAAAGACAGATCTTATATATCTAGAATACCAACAATAAAAGAATCCAAACACAAGCAGAAGAAAATAACCAGGACAGAGAGACTTAGCTGATTCTCCCTGTGCACAGTGGCCAACCTGGTGACCAGGACTCCAAGAAATCACACCTCCAGGTGAGAGAAACACCCCCAAGAAAAGAGTCAGAGAGGCAGAACTGACTCTCACTGTTTGCTGCACCCTGCACCAGGACTAGAGTTCTGAAAAACTGGAACTTGTGGTGAAAGAACTGCTCTCCCAAGGATGGTGCTAAAGAAGTATGCAGACACTCCACTCCTCTACTCTGCAGCACCCTCCTCCCAGTCAATGAACTGAGCACCACACATAAAAAATAAGACACAGCAATGGATAATATTAGAAAACAACAAAGGCCTCCACCATGCTTAGAAAATGAAGATGGTAGCTCTGGTGACCATCCAACTATTTATTCTCTCAGATAAAGACTTTAGAGAAGAAATTCGGCTGATGTTCATAAAACACAAAGAAAGCCTGGAAAAAACTGAATGAGTCACACACCAAGAAAAGAATCAAGAGGAGGGGTACCTGGGTGGTCCCACCTGGCAACTGCCACCCTGTTAAAAGCTCAGAGACTGAAGTGTTTGGAACCATCCCAGGCAGAGTGGGGTCAGAGGAGTGTAGCCAAGTGCTCTTTCTCACTAATGAACCCCACCATAATAAGTAGGAAAAAAATCACATCACAAGTGTGACAATGGGAAAAACTCACAGCAAACACCATGCACAGAGAATGAAGATGACAGCTATGATGACACATAAAGCAACAACCATCTGCGTAATCTCTTAGATAAGGAGTTTAGAACAAAAATATGGAGAATCCTCATAGAAATCAAGGAAAACATAGCTCAAGCTGAACAGAACACAAAGATAAAAATCAGAAAACTCCAAACTAAAAAAACAGGTCTGAAAAACACAGTAGCTGAACTGAAAATCTCAATGGAAAGCCTCTCCAACAGGGTAACAGCAGCTGAGGACAGAATCAGTGAACTGGAAGATGAAATACAGAACAACTCCATACAGCAAAAAAAAAAAAAAAGAAAAACCTAGGGCAAATGATCAAACAATGAATAAAGTACTCGAAGAATGTGAACAGATGAAAATATAAGTCTTTGATAAACTCAACAGAAACAACATAAGAATCGTTGGAGACCCAGAGGCCCATGAAGGAGATGCCCAGGAAGAAACAACAGTCAAAGACATCATCACAGAAATCTCAGTTAAAGACTGCATGCAATCAAATCCTGCATGCTTGAAGAGTACCAGCTAAAAGAGAAATGAAGAAAAGCACTGCAAGACACTTTCTAGTCACAATGACGAATTGCACAGATATAGATTGAATACTGAAAGCAGCAAGATGAAAAAGGAAATTACATTCAAAGGAGCATCCTTAAGATTTACATCATACATGTCAAAAGAAACCCTAATGACCAGAAGATAATGGTGAAATATTGTGACAAGACTGAATGAAATGGATGCTTCACCTAGAATAAAGCACCCAGCCTGACTCACTTTCAGGTATGAAGGAAGGATACATAGCTTCACAGTTAAGCAATAGCTCAGAATCTTAACAGATGCAAAACCACCATTAAAAGAAAAGCTGAAAGGTCTACTTTAAGAGAAGACAGACTTACAGACATACCAAAGTTATATAAAAAGATGACATTAAATCCCATGACAATCATCTCCCTCAATGTCAATGGACTATATTCACCAGTTAAGAGACACAGATTGGCTAAATGTATCAGAAAGATGAATCCAATCTTCTGCTGCCTACAAGAAATACACCTGAATAGTCAGAACAAACATAGACTGGAGGAACAAGCAAAGGCTGGAGGAAAATCATCCAAGCAAACAACACCCTTAAAAAAGCTGGAGTGGCCATATTAATATCAGATGACACAAATTTTAGACTAAGAAAGGTTGTAAGGGACAAAGATGGATACTTCATACTAATCAAGGGACATGTGCAACAAGAAGAAATCACACAACTAAACATATTTGCACCCAATGAGAGACCAGCAAAATATCAAATACATTTACTGACAAATATGAAAGAGGATATCAATAATAACACAATAATTGTGGGAGACCTCAATACAGCCCTGTCAATACTTGATAGGTCAACCAGACTGAAATCCAACAAAAATATACTAGCCCTGAAAAGAGAAATGAAAGGAAGAGGCCTAGTAGATATATATAGAACACTCCATCCCCTGAAATTGGATACACATTCTTCTCCAATATACATGGGTCATTCTCCAGGATAGACTACATGTTGGCACATAATATATATCTCCATAAAATCAAGAGAATAGAAATTTTTCAGGTTACCTTTGTTGACCACAAAGCTCTGAAGTTAGATGTGAACTGTTGCAAATCAGCCCTTGATGAGGTTGACTGATGGAGGGATGGAGGATAGGTCTTTCTCCTCTAGATCAGAGCACACGTCTGTCACCCCATTCAGTCAGCAGCTCTGAGATGAAAGCGGCGGGTATAAGACTAACAGGAAGTTAGGCTTCAGAAGATATCAGTTTTATTCCGTGGACATGGCTGAAGCCAAAAGCCCCAGAATCAGCCCTCAAAATAAGCCTTCCACAGACCCTTACTTTTATACATCAGAATCAGGTACCGCCCTAGGGTGGGAGCAGAATGCTAGGTCACACCCTAGAATAGGGCACAATTACTGATCAGGGTAGGATCAGTAACATAATAATCCCATGGAAATGTTTACATATACAACAGTGAACACAGAAGAAAAACTTTAATAACTGGAAATTAAACAGCCCATTACTGAACAAATAGTTAATTCAAGATGAAATCAAAGAAGAAATAAAAAATTTCCTGGAAACAAATGACAATGAAGACACAAACTATCAGAGCCTATAGGACACAGGAAAAGTGGTCCTGAGAGGAAAATTAATAGCTTTGCAAGCATGCAACAGGAAGAAGAGGGATACCTGAACAGCTTAATAAAATTAGAAAATTATCAACAAAAGGAATCAAAAATAGGGAGACAGAAGGAAATAACAAAGCTAAGATAAGAAATCAATCAAGTGGAAACCCAAAAAACAATCTGAAAGTTCAATGAAAGTAGAAGTTGGTTTTTTGAAAAAATTAACAAGATTGATAGACCATTGGCAAAACTAGCAAAGAAAGAGAGAGAAACTTGATAACCCATATTAGAAATGAAAACAGGAAGATCACTACAGATATTGCAGAGATTCAAAGGGTAATCAGAGACTATTTTGAGAAAATTTATGCCACTACACATGAGAACCTGGAAGAAATGCATAAATTCTTGGGACTCATAACATTCCACGATTGATTAAGGAGGATGTAACATATCTTTTAACACCCCCATCACTATTGAGAAAATTACAATGGTAATCAAATATCTGCCCAAAAAGAAAAGCCCAGGCCCTGATGGATTTACTAATGATCCTTTCAAACCTTTCAAGAGGAACAACTACCAATCCTAGCCAAACTCTTTCATGAAATTGAAAAAAACGGGAACACTTATAAACAACTTTTATGAAGCCAACATCACCTTGATACCAAAACCAGACAAAGATGCTTTCAAAAAAGAAAATTACAGACCAATATCACTGATGAACACAAATGCATAGATCCTCAACAAAATCCTGGCAAATAGGATCCAATGCCTCATCAAGAAGATAATTCACTAAGATCAAGTACGTTTTATCCCAGAAATGCAAGGATGGTTTAAAATTCGTATATCTATAAAGATCATACACAACATCAACAAAAAAAATCACATAATCATACCAATAGACACAGAGAAGCATTTGAAAAGGTCCAACACCCATTCTTGGTAAAAAAAAAAAAAAAAACTCTCAGCAAGTTGGGAATGAAAGGAACTTTTCTCATTCTAGTCAAGGCCATCTACCACAAGCCAATGACAAATATTATCCTCAATGGAGAAAAACTAAAAGCCTTTCCTCTAAATTCTGGTACAAGAAAAGGCTGTCCACTCTCTCCACTCCTCTTCAACATAGTACTGGAAGTACTTGTTATAGTGATTAGGCAAGAAAAAATATCAAGGGCATCCAGATAGGAAAAGAAGAAGTCAAGCTCTCACTGTTTTCAGAAGACATGATACTCTATTTAGAAAACCCTAAAGACTCTACCAAAAAGCTTCCAGAAACAAAAGATTCATATAGCAATGTGGCAGACTACAAAATTAACACACAAAAATCAATGACCTTTTATACACCAATAATTATAGGGAAGAAATGGACATTAAGAAAATAACCCCATTCACATTAGTGCCACACAAACTTAAATATCTTGACCCGTCAACTTGACCAAAGACTTGAAGAACCTATACAAGGAAAACTATAAAACCCTTCTCCAAGAAATAAGAGGACACACAGAAATGGAAACACATACCCTGCTCATGGATTGGCAAGAGTAACATCATTAAAATGGCAATACTCCCCAAAGCATTATGCAGATTTAATGAGATCCCTCCAAAGATACCCAGGACATTCTTCAAAGTGGATCAAACACTTTGAAATTCATTTGGAATAATAAACACCCTCGAATAGCTAAAGCAATCCTTGGGGAAAGGAATATGAGAGGCATTACTTTCCCCAACTTTAAACTATTAAAAAGAAATAGTTATCAAAACAGCATGATATTTGAATAAAGACAAACCCTTAGATCAGTGAAATAAACTTGAGTACTCAGAGAATGTTCCCCAGACATACAATCACCTAGTTTTTGATAAGGAGCAAGAAATCCTAAATGGAGCAAGGAAAGCCTCTTCAACAAGTGGTGTTGGCACAACTGGCTAGCCACTTGCAAAAAAAGAATAGTCTCACTCATCTATGGGTTTTAAGAAAAATAGAAGACATTTTTCTAATAATTCTCAGAGACAATAGAGAGGAGGTCTGAAAGGTCCAGTTCACGATATGAAGCTCACCACAAAGAATGTGAGTGCAGTTAGAGAGATAACTACACTGAAAACTAACATAACAATGTGAATGAATGCGGGAAGTAGAAAGCCTATCTCAAATACAGGCGGGGTGGGGGAAGAGTAGGTAGGTGGAAGATTTGGGGCATTGGTGATGGGAATATTGCACTAGTAAAAGGGGGTTATTTTTATATGACTGAAACTCAGCTACAATCATGTTTGTAATCAAATCTTTTTAATAAAGATTAAAAATAAAGAAAACAATAGAATAACAAAGAAATGCTTTAGTTCAGAGAGAAAAAGTATCGCTTTTTTTTGGGATCCTTGCCAGCATGTAGGTCAGAGGTGACATGGATGAAAAAAGATGCAGGGCTAGCTAAGTATGGCAGATGCTTAATTGGTTATGATATAGGCCACAGATGTGGTGGCTAGGGTATGAATAAAGTTGTTACTTCCTGAAAAAAAAAAAAGAAAAAGTATCAAAAGTTAGAGTCACGTCTAGAAACAGTGTTCTATTTTCTTTTGATTGTTCCAGTATATAATTCTGAAAAATCTAACTGGCAAAATATTTCCAAGTGTTTTATTAATATTATTATCATTACTATTACTATTATATTTTGGGTACATACTGGGAATATAATCTGGCATATATTCAGGTTTTATTCCTGGCTATCCTGAATTCTCTAGGAATTCAGGAATTCCTAGCCATGGTAGGAAGACACTATGAACTGCCAGGGATTAAACCCATGTTAGCCATGTGCAAGGTTAGCACCTTACTTTCTGCCCTATTTCTCCAGCTAAAGCAATCCTCTCCATGTATTTTAAAACATTAGATTATACTCAATTTCCCCTTTACTCTGCTGTAAAAATCTTCCTATAATAAAGTGTAAAACAAAAAAAATCAAGAAAACATGAGAGTAGAAATAAAAAAAAATTAAATTGAATGAACAAGATTGAAAAATTTGGTAAGTGAATTGAAAACTCCACTGAAAATTAGGTAACAGTGGCCAAAGACAGAATTAGTAACCTGAAAGACGAGATGCCAAAAAACTCCATACAACAGAAGAGATTGAAAAATAGCCTTAAATGATCAGGCATTGGAAGGTCCTCAAAGTAAGTGAACAGAAGAAAATTAAAATCTTCAATAAACTCAACAGAAAAAAAAATAAGAATCATTAGAGCCCCAGAAACACAGAAAGAAAACCCCCATGAAGTATCAACAGTCAAGGACATCATTACAGAAAAATTTCCAGAGCTAAAGTGTGCATGTGACCAAATTATTCATACCCAAAGTGTACCAGCAAAAAGACATCCAAAGAAAAGTATCCCAAAACACATCACAGACACAATGACAAGTCCCACACATAGGTATATAATACTGAATACAACAAAATCAAAAAGTGAAATTACATTCAAAGGTGCATCCATAAGATTTACAGCATATTTGAAAGAAATTCTTAAGGGCTACAGGCAGTGATGGGATATATTAACAATACACAGCAAAAAGAATGCTTCACTAAGAATACTTCACCCAGCCAGACTTACACTGAGGTTTGAAGGGATATTACATAGCTTCACAGATAGTCAACAGCATAGAAACTTACAAAGCAAAAATCAGCCTTAACAGATGAATGGATGGGCCAGAGTTGTAGCACAGCAGTAAGGCATTTTCCTTGTATGCAGTTGCCCTAGGACAGGTGTGGGTTCAATACCAGCATCCCATATGGTCCCCTGAGCCAGGAGCACTTTCTATCTTTTTTTTTATTTTTTATTTTGATCATAATGGCTTACATTTCTTTCACAGTAGTATTTTAGGTACATATCAACATTGAATCAGGGGAATACCCATCACCATATTTGTCCTCCCCCCATTCCAGTTCCCCTTCTGCAACACATATACCCCACCATCACCAACCGTACTGCTAAAGTAGGTGGTCCCCTCTTTGTCCAGCTCACTATTAGTGATCGTATATCTGTTTGGTCCTGGTACCCTCTCCTGTCCCCGCCCCCTCCTATTTAAGAAGCGGAGCTAGATAAATCAAGTTATGTGGCTTTGTTTGAAGGGAAAAAAAGCAAGAGCCAGGAGTAATTTCTAAGTGCAGATCCAGGAGTAACCCCTGAGCACCACTGTGTGTGGCTAAACACACACACACACACACACACACACACACACACATACAACACACACAACACACACAAAAAGAAGAACTTAAATATATGCCTTGAATCAAGACAAACCAATAGACACATGAAACTCCTACAAAACATCATGACAATTATCTCTCTCAAAGCCACTAGTCTAAATAAACCAGTTAAGAGAAGCATAGTGGCATAAGAAAAAGATGAAAAGACTGAAGTCAACTTTTTGCTGCCCACAAGAAACACATCTCATTAATCAGAACAAAAAATAAACTCAAAGTCAGTGAACAATCATTCAAATAAACAACTCCCTTAAAAAGGCTGGCATACTTTAAGAGACAGAGATGTGCCCTTCTTATTAATTAAGAAATATGTACAACAAGAAGAAATCACACTTCTAAATATGTATGCATTCAATGATAACTAAGAAAAATATTTAAATGCTGGCAAATATGAAGGAAGGCATTAATAGCAATACAATAATGGTTAGAGACTTCAACACCACACTGTCACCCCTTTATAGATCATCTAGGCTAAAACCTAAGAAGAATATACTAGCACTGAAAGAAAAAATGGAAGAGTGGCCTATTGGACATATAGAGTTCTCCATTCCCAGACTGCTGGATACACTTTCTTCTCCAATGCAATCTTCTCCAAAATAGACCACATTCTGGCCCATAGAACATACCTCCATGAAATCAAGAGGATAGAAATTATATGAACTACTTTCTCAGATCATAAAGCATTGAAATTAGAATTGAATTACAAACATAGAGAAAAAATTTAATACCTGAAAACTGAACTTCTCACTACTGAACAATCAATGGATCAGACACAAAATCAAAGATGTAGGGCTGGAGATAGCACAGTGGAAGAGGTTTGACTTGCATGCAGTCAAATCAGGATGGATGGTGGTTCGAATCCCAGCATTCCATGTGGTCCCCCATACCATATGAGCAACTTATGAGCACAGAGACAAGCCATAACCACTGAGCACTGCTGGTTGTGACTCCCTCCAAAAAACAAACAAACAAAAATCAAAAGATTCTTGAAAACAAACAAGAATGAAGAAACAAATTACCATATTTACTAGTGTATAAGCCAACCCAACTATAAGCTGACCCCCCCCACCCAATTTTACCCTAAAAACTGGGAAAACTTAGTGACTCTCATATAAGCCAAGGTGGAAAATGCAACCGCCACTGGTAAAGTTCAAAAATTAAAGTATATACCCAAAACAATTACAATAAATGAGGAATTAGTGGGGTAAATGTTTTTAATATTTATTGCCAAAAAAAATTGTAAACTAGCAACAATAACTTTAAAACTTTAAATAAAGTAAAGGCAACCAGAGCTTAACAGGTAATCAAGCTAAACCACAAAGGTTAAAATCCTTCAAAACTGGATTCCTCTTCCTCCTCATCTGTATGTCCAAACAGAGCTTCAGCTGTATCTGATGTGAGGGTATCAGCATAGACATTGTCATCATCACTGAGTTTACAGTTCATCTCCAATGCTGTTGATCTCATATAAAGTGCAGAATATTGTGGGTTAAATAGTTCAATGGCATCCAGTTTAGTTCAGCTGCTTACCTCTTCAGCTCAGATATGACTTGTGGACTGAGCTTAAGCACCACCCCATCCAGCAGATGGCAGAAGATGACTGGAGACTACATGCAATTTTGATTTGGTGAATGTGCACTGAATCAAATAACCTGTATGACCGAAGTATAAACCGAATCCAGGGGATTTGGCGCAAACTTTCACCTTATACTCTAGTGTATACGGTATCAGAATTTGTGACACACATCTGTAACAGTACAAAAAGAAAAATTTGTAGTTTTACAAGGTCTCATCAGAAGGAAGACAGGACTACCTGAATAATGTAATGGCACTGTTATAAAATTGGAAAGTGACCAAGGAAATGAACCAAAAATAGGCAAATGGAGGAAAATAATAAAGCTGAGAACAGAAATTTATGAACTGGAAATCCAGAAAACAATTCTGAAGATCAATGGCAGCCAAATTTGTTTCTTTGAAAAAAATTAACAAGATTAAAGAACTACTAGCAAATCTAATACAGAAAGGGAGAGAGAAATTTAATAAACTGAATTACAAATAAAAAGGGGGAAGAGGAGCCCGGGAGATAGCATGGAGGTAAGGCGTTTGCCTTTCATGCAAAAGGTCATCGGTTCGAATCCTGGTGCCCCATATGGTACTCCCTGCCTGTCAGGAGCAATTTCTGAGCATGGAGCCAGGAGTAACCCCTGAGCACTACCGGGTGTGACCCAAAAACCACATTAAGGGGGGGGGGGGAAGAATACTAAATATACTACAGAAATTCGAAGGGTAATCAAAGATTACTTTGAGAAACTCTATGCCACAAAACAAGAGAACCTGAAAGAAATGGATAAATTTTTGACTCCTACATCTTTACAAAGTTGAATCAAGATAATTTTTTGCATATATAAAATGACCTATTATTATTTTGGGGGGGACTTGGGTGCATACCCAATGATGCTCAGGGATTACTCCTGGCTATGCACTCAGAAATCAATCCTGGCTTGGAGGTCTATATGGGACGCTAGGGGATCAAATGGTGGTCTGTCCTGGATTAGCCACGTGCAAGGCAAACAGTCTACCACTACACCATCACTTCTGTCACTGAACCAACCTATTATTATTGAGGAACTCAAAATGGTAATCAAAAGTCTACCCAAAGACAGAAGCCCAGATCCATATGGATTAATGAACAAATTCTTTCAAACCTTTCATGAGCAACTATTAAGAAAAAATTGTAGGTACTTCCAGGAAAACGAAGAAACAGAAACACTCCCAAATCTCTAAAGCAGACCAAGATGTCACAAAAAAGAACTATAGACAAATATTCCTGATGAACACAGATGCAAAGATCCTCAACAAAATACCAGCAAATAGGACCTAGCAGGCTCGTCAAGATGGTCATACTCCTTGACCAAGTAGGATTCATTCCAGAGATGCAATTATGACTTAATGTTGCAAGTCAATCAATGTAATATACCATATACACAAAAGGAAAAAATAAAAACCATATGATTATATCAATAGATGCACATAGGTCCAGCACCCATTATTGATCAAAAACTCTCAGCAAGATGGGAATGAAAGGAACCTTTCTCAATCTAGTTAAAGCCATCTACCACAAGCCAATGGCAAATATTATCCTCAATGGAGAAAAACTAAAAGGCTTTCCTCTAAATTCTGGTACAAGACAAGACTGTCCGCTCTCACCACTCCTCTTCAACATGGTACTGGAAGTGCTTGATATAGCAAGCAGGCAAGAAAAAGATATTAAGGGAATCAAAATAGGAAAGGAAGAAGTCAATCTCTCACTGTTTGCAGATGACATGATAATCTACTTAGAAAACCCTAAAGACTCTACCAAAAATCTTCTAGAAACAATAGACTCATATAGCAAGGTGGCAGGCTACAAAATTAATACACAGAAATCAATGGCCTTTTTAAACACCAATAATGATAGGGGAAAGAAGGACGTCAAGGAGGCAATCCCATTCACATTAGTGCCACACAAACTCAAATACCTTGTAGTCAACTTGACCAAAGATGTGAAGGACCTATACAAAGAAAACTATAAAGCCCTGCTCCAAGAAATAAGAGAGGACACATGGAAATGGAAACACATACCCTGTTCATGGATTGGCAGGATTAACATCATTAAAATGGCAATACTCCCCAAGGCATTGTACAGATTTAATGCGATCCCTCTAAAGATACCCATGACATTCTTCAAAGAAATGGATCAAACACTTATGAAGTTCATCTGGAACAATAAACACCCTTGAATAGCTAAAGCACTCCTAGGGAAAAGGAAAATGAAAGGCATTACTTTCCCCAACTTTAAACGGTACTACAAAGGAATAGTTATCAAAACAGCATGATATTTCAATAAAGACAGACCCTCAGATCAGTGGAATAGGTTTGAGTTCTCAGACAATGTTCCCCAGATATACAATCATCTAATTTTTGACAAAGGAGCAAGAAATCCTAAGTGGAGCAGGGAAAACCTCTTCAACAAGTGGTGCTGGCAAAACTGGTTAGTCACTTGCAAAAAAGTGAACATAGACCCCCAGTTAACATCATGTAGGAAGGTAAAATCCAATTGGATTAAAGACCTTGATATCAGATCTGATACCATAAGGTATATAGAACCACACGTAGGTAAAACACCCCATGACATTGAGACTAAAGCCATCTTCAAGGAGAAAACTGCACTTTCCAAACAAGTGGAAGCAGAGATCAACAGGTGGGAATACATTAAGCTGAGAAGCTTCTGCACCTCAAAAGAAATAGTGCCCAGGATAAAAGGATACATTGACTGGGAGAAACTATTCACCCAACACCCATCAGATAAGGGCTATCCAAAATATACAGGGCACTGACAGAACTTTAAACATCTAATCCCATCAAAAAATGGGGAGAAGAAATGAACAGACACTTTGATAAAAAATAAATACAAATGGCAAAAAAGGCACATGAAAAAATGCTCCTCATCATTAATCATCAGGGAGATGCAAATCAAAACAATGATGAGATACCATCTCACACTACAGAGATTGGCATAAATCACAAAAAAATGAGAACAATCAGTGCTGGCGGGGATGTGGAGAGAAAAGAACTCTTATCCACTACTGGTGGAAATGCCGTCTAGTCCAATCTCTATGGAAAGTGATATGAAGATTCCTCCAAAATCTGGAACTTGAGCTCCATTCGACCCAGCTATTCCACTCCTAGGTATATACCCTAAGAACACAAGAATACAACACAAAAAAAGCCCTTACTCACTCTATTTATTGTAAACTATTCACACTAGCCAGACTCTGGAAACAACCAAGATGCCTTTCAACAGACAAATGGTTAAAGAAACTGTGGTACGTATATACAATGGAATATTATGCAGCCGTCAGGAGAGGTTGTCATGAAATTTTCCTATACACACATGTACATGGAATCTATCATGCTGAGTGAAATAAGTCAGAGGGAGAGAGAGACACATAGAATAGTCTCACTCATCTATGGGTTTTAAGAAAAATAAAATAAAAGTCATTTTTGCAACAGTCATCAGAGGCAATGAGAGGAGGTCTGGAACTTCCAACTCACTTCATGAAGCTCACCACAGAGTGGTGAGTGCAATTATAGAAATAACTACACTGAGAACTACCATAATCATGTGAATGACTGAGGGAACTGGAAAGCCTGTCTGAAGTACAGGTGGGGGTGGGGTGGAATGGAGGGAGTTTTGGGACATAGGTGGTGGGAATGTTGCACTGGTGAAGGGGGGTGTTCTTTACATGACTGAAACCTAATCACAATCATATCATAATCAAGATGTTTAAATAAAAAAAAAAGGAAAGCACCTTACCTTTGGTACTATGGTAGCCCTTGTTTAATATTTATTGTATATATATATATATGTGTGTGTGTGTGTGTGTGTGTGTGTGTGCATGTGATATATGTGTGTCTCTGTGTATATCTCTATGTGCATGTAGATAGTTATTATTATTTTTATTAGTTATTATTGACTCAGTTCATTGAATGTAGGGATATTTATGATGGCAAACTTTTCTGTCACTGAACCCAATGGTGGTGTGATGAAACTTTGCAGAATTGTGACACCATAGTCCCCAAAGTTTATAGCATTGTTCATAAAAAATCTAAGTCAATAAAATTGTAATAAAGCAAAATTTACAACTATACTGTTTTGAATACAAAGTTCTTTCATGAAAAAGTTATACCAGATTGTTTACAAGTGAATGAAAGAAAAAATACTTTGAAGAGTTACATTGTGCAAATATTTTGTAAAGTAAAATATTTTTTGAAAATGTAGAAGCAGATACAAGATGGCTTATTTGTCAATAGTTAAAAGTTCAAACTTTTAGGGAAAGAAATTAGTTTAAAACAGACATTTCATTTGGACATGTGTGAGAAAGTCAGATTGAAATCAAGTTTGTCAAAAGGCAGTTGACCGTGAGGAGGAATAGTAAAAGTAATTTAGTGCTGAATCTGATGAAACAACTGAAAAATATTTAGTCTTATTGATTAGAAAATCATTCAAGAGATATTTGCATGCATACTAAATTTAAAAATGGTTTTGCTTATTTTTAAGAGAAAGGAAATAAAATATATTTTGCTAGCATCTAAAATTAGACGCAGATAAAGCATTTGATAGGCTCTAATGCCCATTCATGATAAAAACTCTTAACAAGAAGGGAACTTTTCTCTTGTTGTAAAGGCCATTTACAACAAGCCCACAGAAATCATTATACTCAATAGGGAAAAACTCAAAGCCTTTCCTCTAAAATCTGGCACAACACAAGGCTGCCACCTCTTGCCACTCCTATTCAATGTATTATTTAATCATGTGCCATAGCAATTAGACAAGAAAAAGATATCAAGGTCATTCAGATAGGAAAGAAGTCAAACTCTTACTGGTTGCAGATGACATGAAATATTACTAAGAAAATCATAGAGAATCTCATAAAAAGCTTCTGGAAACAATAGATTTGTCTAGCAAAATTGCAGGTTACAAAATTAACATGAAAAAGTCAATGACCTTCTTATGCACAAATAATGATAGAAAAGAAATATACATTAAAAAATCCCATTCACAATAGTACCACTAAAAATCAAATATTTTGGTGTCAACTATACATATAATGTATATATGTATATATAATTTCATATATGCTAAGTACCTATACAAATGAAATTACAAAATTCTACTTCAAGAACTAAAAAAGAGGGGCTGAAAAGATAGCATGGAGGTAGGGTGTTTGCCTTGCATATAGAAGCATGGTGGTTCAAATCCCAGCATCCCATATGGTCCCCTGAGCCTGCCAGGAGCAATTTCTGAACATAGAGCCAGGAATAATCCCTGAGTGCTGCTGGGTGTGACCCAAAAAATAAAATAAAATAAATAAAATAAAAAACAAAAAAAGAAGAACTAAAAAAGACACAAAGAAATAAAGACATATACCCTGATCATAGATTGGGAGGAGCAACATTATTAAAATGGCAAAACTCCCCCAAAGAAATGTGCAAATTTAATGCAATACCTTTAAGGATACAAATGTAATTCTTCAAAGATATGGATCAAACACTTCTGAAATTTATTTTAAATAATAAATGCCTATGAATAGCTAAAGCAACCCTTAGGAAAAATATGATAGGAGACATTAGTTTTCCTAACTTTATATTGCACTACAAAGCTAGAGTCATTTAAACACATGGTATTGTAATAAAGACAGACCCTCGGATCAATAGAATAGACTTCCATAGTCAGAGAATCAATCCCAGACATACAATGAATTAATCTTTAAATAAGGGTCAAAAATTCAAAATGTAGCAAAGAAAGACTCTTCAGCAAGTGATGTTAGAATTAGTCACATGTCCCCAAAAGAGTGAAAATAAATTTCTATCAACACTATGCACAAAGGTCAAATCAAAATGGATTAAAATCTTGATATCAGACCTGAAACCATAAGGTATATAGAAGGAAATGTAGGCAAAACACTCCATGATATTGAGACTAAATTCATCTTCAAGGAGGAAACACTCCTGTCCAAACAAGTGGAAGCAAAGATAAACAAATATTAAACTGAGAAGCTTCTCACCACAAAGAGTGGTGAGTGCAGTAAAAGAAATAACTATGCTGAGAACTATCTTAGCAATATCAGTGAGTTCGGGATGTAGAAAACCTGTCTCAAATACAGGCAGGGGGTGGGGAAAAGTAGAAATGGGGGCATTGGTGATGGGAAGGTTGATGAATGAAGGGAGATGTTCTTGTTATGACTGAAACCTACCTACAATTAAGTTTGTAATCACGGTGTTTAAACAAAGAAATTGTGTTTTTAAAAAATAAATAAATAAACTGAGAAGCTTCTGCACTTCAAAGGAAACAGGTACTAATATACAAAGGCCACCCACAAATGGGAGAAACTATTACCTAATACCCATCTGATAAGGGGCTAATATCTTAGATATACAGGTACTGACAGAACTCAACAAGAAAAACCATCTGGCCCAATCAAAAATAGGGATAAGAAATAAACAGACATTTCTTCATATACAGATAAAATATAGAAATACAGATGGCCAAAAATGTTCCACATCACTATTCATCAGGGAGATGCAAATCAAAACAACAATGGGCTATCATCCCATACCACAGGGACTGGCACACATCACAAAGAACAAGAACAACCAGAGTTGGAGTGGATGAAGAGTAAAAAGAACTCTCATTCACTGCTGGTGGGAATGTTCTCTAGTCCCCGCTTTCTTGAAAACAAAATGAAGATTCCTCAAAAAACTGGAAACTAAGCTCTTATTTGATCCAGCAATACCACTCCTGGGGATATACCCTAGGATTACAAAAAACAGGTTACAATAATGCCTTCTGCACTCCTATGTACATTGCAGCACTACTTACAACAACCAGAATCTGGAAGTAATACAGATGCCTGACAACAGATGAGTGGTTAAGGAAACTGTGATACATCTACACAATGGGATACTATGCAGCTGTTAGAAAAAATGAAGTCATGAAATTTACCTACACATGTGTGGACATTGAGACTATTTTGCTGAGTGAAATGAGTCATAGGGAGTGAGACAGACACAGAATAGTCTCATTCATCTATGGGATTTAAGAGAATAAACGTATGGTAATAATACTCAAGAAAATAAAAATGAGGGTTGGAAAAACCAGCTCATGATATGAAGTTTACCACAATGAGTGGTGAGA
This sequence comes from Crocidura indochinensis, assembly GCA_004027635.1. Classification (NCBI taxonomy): domain Eukaryota; kingdom Metazoa; phylum Chordata; class Mammalia; order Eulipotyphla; family Soricidae; genus Crocidura; species Crocidura indochinensis. The sequence continues at coordinate 1,660 of PVKC010017384.1, read as the reverse complement.
GAAATTAGAGAAATAAATGCACCAACTACCCTGACAATAATAGAGAAATAAAATTCCTGTCTTGAAGACAGGCAGGGGATGGGTGAGGGCAAATGGGGAACACTGGTAGCTGAAACGTTACACTAGTGTAGGGGTGGTGTACATTTGATAATGGAAACCAAACTAAAAACATTTTTAACTATGGCGATAAATAATAAACTAATATTAAAAATAAAAATAAATAATATAGTATATAATCTAATATAAAAACTAGGAATAGCAATATAGAAACTAGAAAAACAGTACAAAGAATCTATTAAAAATCAGGAGCTGGTTTTTTTGAAAGAGTACACAAGATAGACAAACTATTGGCAAAACTCAAAAGAGGAAAATGCTCAAATAAATTGGATCAGAAATAAATAGGGAGAAATTACAACAAAAAACCCATAAATCAAAGACATCATGAGACCTCATTAAGCTATTAAGCAAGAGGATCTAGATGAAATAGACAGAATTTTGGAAGCATATTTTCTTACGAAACTGAATAAGGAGGAAGTAGAGAGCCTAAACAAGCCAGTCACAAGTAAGAAATAGAAAGAGTAATTAAGAATCTCCACAAGAGATCAGAGCAATAGCATAGTAGGTAGGGTATTTGTCTTGAATATGGCCCACCCAAGTTCAATTCCCCAGCATCTCATATGATTTCCCCAAGCACTGCCAGGAATGGCTCCTGACTTCAGAGCCAGGTGTAACACCTGGGGATGCAGGTGTGACCCTCAAAAACAAAAAAATAAAATAAAAGAATCTTTCCAAGAAAAATGTCCAGAATTGGATGAGTTTATGGGTGAACATTATCAAACATTCAGAGGACAGTTACTAACATTGATCTTTAGTCTCTTCCAAAATATTAAAAATTCAGGACTACTCCCTAATACTTTCATTGAATCTAACATTATGCTCATTCCCAAAACCGACAGAGATAGTACCAAGAAAAAAAAAAACTGCAGACCAATCCCACTGTTGAACATTGATGCAAAAGTCCTTAACAAAATCTTAGCAAATTAAATCCAGCAACATATCAAAATAATTTTACATCATGACCAAAGGAGTTTCATCCCCAGGATCCAAAAATAGCTCAGTGTAAACAAATTAATCAACATCATGCACCATACTAATAAAAGAAAAAAATTTTTTTTGTTTTTGGGCCACACCCAGTGACGCTCAGGGGTTACTCCTGGCTATTCGCTCAGAAGTCGCTCCTGGCAGACACAGGGGAACATATGGGGAACCGGGGGAACAAACCGCGGTCCGTCCTAGGTTAGTGCAGGCACCTTACCTCCAGCGCCACTACCCGGCCCCCAATAAAAGAAATTTTTAAAAAATTATATAATCAGATCAATCAATGCAGAGAAAGCATGACAAGATCCCACACCATGCATGATGAAAATTCACAGAAAATTAGATGAGGAAGGAATAGCTCAAGACAGTAACAGCTATCTATGAAAAGCCCATAGCCAACAGTATTCTTTTTTTGTGTGTGTGGTTTTTGGGTGACACCCGGCAGTGCTCAGGGGTTACTCCTGGCTCCATGCTCAGAAATTGCTCCTGGTAGGCACGGGGGACCATATGGGGCACCGGGATTCGAACCGATGACCTTTTGCATGAAAGGCAAACGCCTTAC
>PVKC010017383.1:0-20237 GCA_004027635.1 Crocidura indochinensis | reverse complement strand
CAGAAATCCTGAGCATTCATTCTAACAAAGGGTATTTTAGGGTCTGCTACTAATTTATAAAATTTGGAAAATATCCTCTTCCAGTAGGCACATATTGTGGTAGCTGAATTGTCTTGAGTATGAGTAATTCATCTAACTTTCTTTCAAATTCCTGCCTAACAGAAATTATAAGCAAAAATTGCTATGTTAAGTCAAATTTCAGTGCAATTTGTTTATGACAATGGATTTCTAACTCATTAAAGGATTCTAAGCAATAGCTACTTTAAGCATAAAATATCTTTGATTGTAGTTCTATTGTTTTGAGAAGTCAGTGGTTAGATATTTTTGTAAAATTAATATGTAATTGCATTGAGATAGATTCTTTTGCTCATTTCAAACATATCTATAAATGCTATTAAACTTTGTTTTAATTTCTATTTATCTGCTTTGTGTGTTCAAATATTCACAATTGCTATTTACCATTCTCTTTCTAGAAAATACATAATTTTATTCGGAAAAAATTATATAGGAAATAATAATTTTAATGAACTTTATTAGATGCATTCAAGACATGTAAAATGTTGAATAATATCACTTTGATTATTTTGGGGGAGTTTGGTCACACCCAGCAGTGTTCAGGGGTTACTCCTAGCTCTATGCTCAGAAATCTCTCCTGGCAGGCTCAGGGACATTATGGGATGCCCAGAATTGAACCACCATCCTTCTTCATGCAAGGCAAATGCCTTACCTCCATGCCATCTCTCTGGCCTCATAACTTTGATTTTTAATATTTTAATTAATATAAACCTCATGCCTAATTACTGTCAAAAGAGTCTATATTGTTCTTATCTTTCAACTACTGTAGTTTGACTTTATAATTATATTTTTTCTTTAAAATAATTTGTGGCTAAAATGTTTATGTTATATTCTGAAAATTTATTGCAATAAAGAATATGATTTATTTTAAAATGCATTCCTTATAACATTTTTTATAGGTGAAACATATTACCTAGGTCTTCATCAGCAGGTTTTTATTCATGTTTTCTTATATCATCCTGTGATTGTATACTATTTTAAATTTCAATCTATTGAAACCATTGTGATGTACTTAGTCCTTCATAGTTGAATTTAAGGTATACAATGATTCAAGGCCATTCCTATATCCAGTGTCTTCCTCCTCCATCAATGAACCAGAGTGCATCCTATACCACCAACCTTTGTCCCATGCCCTGCCAGTATAACAGGCCCATTTATATTTAGATTGTTAAAATTTACATGTCTTATTTCTATTGTTTCTGACTTTGGCTTGAATATTTAGTTCTGCCTTTTTGTTTCCACAGATGCATCTGAGACAACTTGGCCCAAGCCCCATCCGTTTTTTTTTTTATCTTTTTTTTCTTAATTTTATAGACCATTCTGTGTTTATCTCTCTCCCTCTGACTTATTTCACTCAGCATAATAGATTCCATATACATCCATGTATAGGAAATTTCATGACTTCATCTCTTCTAATGGTTGCATGATATTCCATTGTGTTCCTGATATCTAGGTCTTTAATCTATTTGGATTTTATCTTTGTACATTCTAAGTGTATAATTCCAAGTGTATAAGATAAAGGTAAAAATTTAACAGATATGAGACCTAAAACCATAAAGTATATAGAGCAACATGTAGGTCTAACACTCCATGACATTGAGACTAGACTAAAGGTATCTTTAAAGAGGAACAGTACTCTTCAAACAAGTGAACGCAGAGATAAATATATGGGACTATATTAAACTGAGAAGTTTCTGCACCTCAAAGAAAATAGTGTCCAGAATACAAAAGCCACCCACTGCATGGAAGAAACTATTGACCCAATACCCATCAGATAAGGGGTTAATATCCAAAATATACAAGGCACTGACAGAACTTCACAAGAAAAAAAAAAACATTTATTCTCATCAAAAAATGGGGAGAAGAAAAGGACATCACTTTGACAAAAAAAGAAATTCAGATGGCTAAAAGGCACAAGAAAAAATGCTCCACATCACTAATCATCAGGGAGATGCAAATCAAAACAATTATGAGGTATCATCTCATGCTACAGAGATTGGCACACATCAGAAAGAATGAGAACAAGCAGTGCTGGAGGGATGTGGAGAGAAAGGAACTCTTATTTACTGCTGGTGGGAATGCCTTCTGGTCCAACCTTTGTGGAAAATGATATGGAGATTCTCCAAAAGCTGGAAGTTGAGCTCCCATATGATCCAGCTATACCACTCCTAGGGATATATCCTAGGAACACAAAAATACAATACAAAAATCCATTTCTCACACATATTCATAGCAGCGTTATTTACAATAGCTAGACTCTGGAAACAGCCTAGATGCCACTCAATAGTTGAATGGTTAAAGAAACTATGGTACATATGCACAATGGAATATTAAGGAGTCATCAGAAGAGATAAAGTCATGAAATTTTCCTATACATGGATGTATATGGAATCTATTATGCTGAGTGAAATAAGTCAGAGGGAGAGAGATAGACACAGAATGGTCTCAATCATCTATGAGTTTTGAGAAAAATGAAAAACATTTGTGTAATTATTCTCAGAGACAAAATAGAGGAGAACTAGAGGGTCCAGTTCCTGACATGAAGATCATCACAGGGATCATTTAGTGCAGTCACAGAAATAAATACACTGAGAAGTATCATAACAAAATGTGACTTAGCGAAGTAGAAAGCCTGTCTAGCATTCAGTCCTGTGTGTGGTGGGGAGGAAGGACATTTGGGATATTGGTCATGGGGATGTTGCGCTGGTGTAGGATTTTTTTTTGTATGTATATATATATATATACATATATAGTATATATATATACAATATATATATCAAAAAAAGAAAAGAAAAGATAAGGCCTCCCAACTCTTACCACAGGAGTAATGCAAAGTAAATGCACCCCAACCCAGGCCCTTTGCCTGGTCTGTATTGTGAATTGGGGGACAAAAAAAAAAAAGAAATAAAGGAGGAATTAGAAAGGATATTCTAATAACTCATTTCATCTGATTTTATCAAAGGATAAAATGCCTTAGCCATTGACACAGACACTATGATCTTTCCTCATCTGCCACTTGTCTTTACTTTTTAGGGTGGTTTTAGGGTCACACATTGAGTGGTTACTCCAAATAGTACCAAATAGTACTTTTTCTTTTTTTTCTTTTTTTTTTTGGTTTTTGGTTTTTGGGCCACACCCAGTGACGCTCAGGGGTTACTCCTGGCTATGCGCTCAGAAGTCACTCCTGGCAGGCACGGGGGACCATATGGGAACCGGGGGATTTTACCGTGGTCCATCCTAGGCTAGCACAGGCAAGGTAGCAGGCACCTTACCTCCTGCGCCACCTCCCGGCTCCCAAATAGTACTTTTTCTATAACGCAGCCCAACTTAGCTATTTTGGGATTCTCCTCCAGAAAAATATCCTATCTATGTAGATATAATTCATATCCATATTCTTCTACATATTTTTATTCATAAGACATACAATTGTTCATAATTTTAGGAAAATTAAATGTTGCTTATTTTTCATTCTCCTGCAATTTTTGCTGGACTATTTTTTCATTTTTTTCATTAGTTTATTTTATATTTAAAGTCAGCGTCATTTTTCAAGTGAGTTATGTCTTTGGGGCTGAGTAATAGATAGCACAGTGGCAGGGCATTTGCCTTGCTCTCCAGGGATCCAGGTCTGATCTGGGTTAGATCTGGCATTCCATAACCTAACTAACGTAAGCATACCAGGAGTGATTTCTGAGTGTAGAGTCAGGAGTCACCGCTGAGCCCAGCTGGGTGTAGCTCAAACGCCCCCTCCCCAAAGTAAGATATGTCTGATATTAAAAATAATATTCTCCCTATTCACATTTTTACAGAATGTCAAGTTGGTTTATGTAGGGTACTAGAAAATGGAGGGAGACATTTTCAATGTTCCATTGTATTTTCTTAACATATTTTAATTATGAAAATGTGGGTCCCGGGAGATAGCATGGAGGTAAGGCGTTTGCCTTTCATGCAAAAGGTCATCAGTTCGAATCCCGGTGCCACCTATGGTCCCCCGTGCCTGCCAGGAGCAATTTCTGAGCATGGAGTCAGGAGTAACCCCTGAGCACTGCCGGGTGTGACCCAATAACTAAATAATAATAATAATAATAATAATAATAATAATAATTATGGAAATGTATAGTGTTAAAAAATGAGTTCTGAAAATGGCTTAATTTAATATTATTTTTGCTGCAAAGGTATGAAACTTGGGACCAGAGCAATAGCACAGCAGTTGTGTTTTTTCCTTGCACTCAGCAGATCCAGTCCCTCAAGCCAGGAGCAATTTTTGAGCACATAACCAAGAGTAACCCCTTAGTGTCACTGGTTGTGGACCCCTCCCCCACCCCAAAGAAAACAGAAAAAGTTGGAACTTAATTATTACTTTGACATATTTTTCAAGATATTTGGATAATTTCTGAGTTGAATGTCTGACCATTTCAAAAATTTCTGTATATTTCTTATATTTTGTCTTTTATGCAAGATCAGGGAATGGTCCAATTAAATTGTCTATGAAAATAGCAGATAAATAAAATAATCAAATCCGTATTCAAGCAATGATCCATTTCATGTGGGTGGAGCCAATTATAGGCATTACAAATGACATCATTAGACATTGCAAGTGATGGAGCTGCTAAGATAACATTCTTCACCCAAGCGTAAACACTGATGGATCCTTTGAGGAATTACTTGCATTGCAAGTCTGGGACTTTGTTTATAGGTCTGACAAGTGTGACCTTTAAAATAATGTATTTGCTATAAAGGAGAAAAGAAAACTCTTTACCACTACAATATATAGCTACAAAATCACTTTCTAGCAAGTTGTCTGATTACAGTCAAAACAACACACCAAAATGAAACAGTTTACCTGTGATCAATTTAATGTGGTTGTAAAATGCTAATTATGAAAGAAAACACATTCAAGGTTTGTGGTACCATCTATAAAACTTGCAGAGAATCTAACATTCACTGATGTGTAGCACATATGGGTAAGCAGATGGCCAAAGTATTATTTTTAAAAACAGGACTTTTGCTGACAAAACACAGAATTGAAATGGTGTGATTGGAAAGCTAAGAGGATGTTATTTATGAAGCAGTGAGCTCATGCTCAGTAATTGGATTCTTTCTAAATGGCAAATAAAATGGAGTTGTTTTTTAAATATAAATATAAAACTCTGATATATCTTGCTGAAAATTTACCTATCTTTACTTTTTATTACAGCTTTTTGATAAGGTCTTTAGTTCTTAGAGAAGACTTAAGGTGGACCAATTGTTTTGACTAATACCTAAAACACTTTCTGTTGTCTTTAAGTTTCTCTCTATCCTTTTGGGAAACATGTAAAGAACAACTCTAAATGTGAAAATACAAGCTGTCTCTGACTTTTTTAATCCCCATAAAATAAGCATTATAGCAAAGTCTATTGACCACATAAAAATAGACCAAGAGGAATATTTTGAATTTTAAGATTAATATATATTAGCTCCATAATATACATGGCACTATAAATAATGCACAGCAACACCAAATTGTATCTTTACTTTTATCAACATACATATGTAATATAATGATATAATCTTATAGATGTATTTTCATTTATACAATATATTTATAACTAATACAATTAGGCTTATTAACTTGGATACTTTTTGTTTAATTATAGATTAAAAAGTTTTAAAAAAAAATCAACTAATATTTTTTGGGGGGTCACACCCGGCAGTGCTCAGGGGTTACTCCTGGCTCCATGCTCAGAAATTGCTCCTGGCAGGCACGGGGACCATATGGGGCACCGGGATTTCGAACCAATAACCTTTTGCATGAAAGGCAAATGCCTTACCTCCATGCTATCTCCCGGGCCCCCAAAAATCAACTAATTTGATGCTTCTACTTTGATCTACATTAACACACTTTCATCCCCCTATTTCATCCCCATTATATTCAAATGAAATTTTTTGAGATGTATTTGACCATGATATTAGCATACTGAAATCAGGGATTAATTACATATCTAGTTTTTCTTCTATGATATAAAGAATGAAGTATACAATTTATTTCAAAGTATTGACATATGAAGCTCAAAATTCAACTGCTAAACTTTTCAACCTTTCCAAATATTTGTGATAATTAAGTCTTACTCATATTAACTTAAAGTATTATATTAATTAAATTCACATCCATACCCATATAGTCAAGTTTGTCATATTATATGAATATGTTTAAGAATATGCATATATTTATACAGAAAACTCATATTCATATATATTTTGTAGTGAAAATCAGAATAATAGAATTATGAGCATATGAGGAAATAAATAATTTTGAACCAATATAATTCTGAGCTGTTTTCTTTCGTTAGAACTTTATTTCAACATATTTTCTATTTAAGTTTGGCATCACAGAAGTAGGTGTCAGACCAGCACACCTCACACTGTTATGATATGATCTGCTTCAAGAACAGGCTCATTTTTGAAAATGAATTTCCAGATAATGACCTTGATTCAGAAGGGTACTAGTCCCTGCATATACTACAAAATATTCAAGATCCTGCATGATTCTGCACATGTAGTTAATGGTTGGAACTTCAGTTACTAAATTCGATTCTCACAAATCACATATATTTATATAAAAGCCAGATATCTATTCCCATACTCAGTTTAAATGAAAGTCCTTTATGATATGTATAAAATAATAATGTAATGTTATAATTTTTACTTCAGTGATAAGAGTAAGTCGGTTAAGTTTGCAGGCTTCAGATCCTCCTGGATGCTGATGTAGAGAATGTCACGAGAAGAGAGAAAATTCCCAGTTGATACTCACTGCAGAATCAGAACCATGGACAGCACCAAAATAGTGCCCTGATTGGGCACTCTGCTGTGTTGACCAGAAACAAATGTTGCTGATGTAAAAGGGCATCCTTTTACCTGATGCTACCCGAAATTACAGTCACTGTGTCTAAGTGGTATTTCCATTTCATTTCACTTTCTTCCATAGACTTACTTCTCACCAAGGGATGTGGCAAAAAGTAGGAAGTGAAATATCCATTTCTATAGTTAAATTAAGCTGATTTCGCATCCCTTTCATTGTTTCTCTGTCTTGTATTAAGGAATTTATTATGTTTTTATTATTAATGAATATCATATTCCTTTTTATGCAGCTTTATCTCTCATGTAAGCCTTCCATCTGTTTGCCTATACCTAAAGAAATTTCCTGCAGGGATCATTATTCATATATTGTTGTTGTCTGCTTACTTGTTTCTGTCTTGTGAGAAATATTCTAAAACCACTCTTGAGGAAGCAAAACAACTTGTACAACTTATCGCTGTAGGGGATTCATATATTCAAATTCTTTGTCTGTGAAAACACAACTAAGGACTATTTGGATTTCTATATGCCACTTAAGTTACCTCTTTGTAACTGGTGCAATTATATAATATAGCAGAAGCAGGAGAGGTGGAACCATTAGGAAAGAACCACTCCTTGAAAATTAGAAGCAGTGTTCAGGATCATGGGCAGCCTTTGATAGTTGTCGAAACTAATGTAAATAATTACATGAGAATAATGTTTTTGAGTATCTTGAATTGTTGTGTTTAAGAGAAAAATATAAATAATATTCATCTTATTTTAGAAGAGGTGCACATGTTATATTTAACAGAGGTTTATATCAATTAGGATGAAATATTTTATTTGTGTAATAATAATAAAGAAATAAAAATACAGATTATCAGAGTTTAATATCTGATATTCCTTCGATGTTACTAGGCCATTCAAGGACCTGCTTTATGGAATCTGATATTGACAGTATTCATACTTATCGGTCTGTAGGATAGGGAAGTTGTGTTTGAGAGGTATTTGCAATCCTGGTGACATAATCAGTGTTAAAATAAAGAACACTGAAATCCAAAAATATATAGTGACTTCTATTTTTATTTACCATTTTGAGACTTAATTTACTAGCTTACTATATCTAAACTCCTATTACCCTCTTGAAAAAGGCAGTCAATATTATTTAGTGAAAAATACTAATCTTACAACAACTTGAGAAAAAGAGGTCATATTCTTAAACCAGTACTTAGTACAAAGTGCCATCTGCATAGTTGCATTTATTTTGTGTCTCATAGATTATGTTATAAACAACTGCTCTAGAAAATCTGAATAGAAATACTACAATGTGAATGCAAAGATAAATTAGTTAAGATAAATTGAGGATAAATGATTAGTAACATACTCATGTTTGAGCATGAATACATACATAGTAACGCAAGGGCATACCTAAGCTTTTAGGTGGCTTAGCCCCCTCTGATTTTCTTTGTGGGTAGAACTAATTTAACCCCCATGGGGTTCCTCAAAAGGCCAGCTGTGGATGCCTTTTTCCCCTACATGATTTGTTGAGGAATTTCCAAAGAGGTGCCTGGCATTACATTTTCAGCCAGTATTTGACTATCTCTCCTTTGTATATATCAGGCAAAATAATGGTCTCTATCAAATAATTTGACTCAGAAATTCCAGCACCAAAGTTTATTTGAGAACCCCTTTTCTGGATATAGCCAGCCCTAAAAGCAAAAGCAATTTTTCTCTCTTTTTTAAATATGTCCTTTGCAGCTGCAGTTTCTGGTAATCAAGGGCATAACCAGAATGCAGATCTTGACTATTGATCCTCCTTTAGAAAAAGGGAAACTCATTTTTGGGGATTTGGCTCCTCCCTTCACTTAACCTCTAAAACAATAGAGTCCAGTCTAATAAAGATCAAGTTCCTAGATATTTTCTACTCCTTCCTAATCCTAATCTTTCATTTAAAGTAAGCTTGCAAAGAGTTACCTTGAATTGTGACCTACTCTTTCGTAACCTAGAAGTTTTACAGTCACACCCATAGTTTGGGTATTGTTAGTATTTTGCTACACTTTGTAATTAAACTTATTTTTACCTCTGGCAAATTTTACCCCTATAAATTCCCCCTGTTCAAAAAATTAAACTTGTTGCACTCCTGCCAGAAACGTGTTGACCCCACGTACTCTGTGTGGCTTTATTTATTTTATATTCCATATTTCACCATCCATGCAACCCACTCTCCCTAAAGTGGATTCACTGAAATCTCACTGATGGCTGTAGGACAGAAGCTTTCTACAGCATAGAATAAATTCTAATTCAGAATATAAAGTTGCATATGCAATCACGATAAATACGTTCAGTAATTGAAGTAGCTCCCAACTAGGAGCAGTCACCTGGACAGAGGAACTACTGAAATAAAAGTATGTCAACAATATGACCTTCTCCTCTCTTTTCCTGTCACCATCCACCCTCTTCCATCACCTTCCCTCCCTCTCGCTTCATTTTCTTTCCTCTCCCCCTTCTCTGCTCTCCTTTCTTATTCTTTCCCTCCACTAGAGTCGCCTTCCTTTCTCTACTCTCGCTTACATTTTTAATTATCTTTTTTCTTCTTCTTATCTTCAGAACAATATAAAATGCCTACATTTAAGGGACAGCACTTAAATGGATTTTAATCTCAAAGTCTATTAAGCAACTAAAAGATTCACAAAGAAAAACAACAGCAAATATAAGCACTTTGTAAAGATAGCCCATATTTGTATGTATCTTTCAGTGTTGTGATCTTTATGCATGTTATTCATAAATGCATTTTAGTAATGGATTGAAAATTGAATTTTAATTCTTCTACAAATATTTGTAATTTTCTTTACCTTACACCTCTAAGCCATCATCTTTACCCGAATTCCTGTATTATTTTAAAATTCTGATCCTTTTACTTACAAGGCAATGGCAGTTCTCCAAGTCATAATTAGAAGACATTCATATGTAAGTCATATATATGTTATAATGGAGAGAGGGTCGGTAACAGGGATATTACTAACATGAAATGTTACTATTACAATCAAACAACTTAATTTGAACATAATTTTAGATATTGTATATTAAAGCATAAGTGGTTAATTTTGCATTATTTGTTGCTCTTGAATTATATAAAATACTTCAATAGGGTTAGGTCTTCATAAGTTGTGTTAGCATTGCAGAGTTATTAGAGATGACTTTAGAGTAATTGGAATAAAAATAAACTAATGGGATTACATTTGTTTAACTGATTACTTGTGTCATGCCATATTATTTATATTTGCTATGTTCATGATCACTATATTCACTAGGTTTGTGGTGCCTTGAACAATTTTCTCTCTTAACAGTAGGTGTACTGAATGGGTAATATAGAGCACATGCATAAACGTAGACATAGTTAGGGAGCCAATTTAAGTAAAAATTTTTAAAGATGTTATGTTTATAAAAATACCCTTAACTGATCTTTTTTTTGGGGGGGGGCACACCCGGTGACGCTCAGGGGTTACTCCTGGCTATTCGCTCAGAAGTCGCTCCTGGCAGGCACGGGGGACCATATGGGGAACCGGGGCATCGAACCGAGGTCCGTCCTAGGTTAGCACAGGCACCTTACCTCCAGCGTCACTGCCCAGCCTCTTTAACTGATCATTTTTATGTTTACAAAGAAGTTTCACTGTTTTAGCTAAGGTAATATTGTTTTACAGTGGCTACTGCTCTACTGGCATTACTTTCTGTGTGCTTTTATAATTATTGTTACAAAAATTGGAACTCTCTAGATAAAGATAATAGAATGTTTACCTTATCCCTCCTAGACTATGTATAATGCATTTTTAACTATGTCATTCTTTTCTTTCTTTTTGGTTTTTCCGACACACCAGTGAAGCTCAGGAGTTACTCCTGGCTTTGCTGCTCAGAAATCTCTCGGTTGGGATACCATATGGGGCACCAGGAGATCAAACAGTGGTCTGTCCTAGGCAAGCACATGCAAGACAGACACCTTACTACTTGCACTACCACTCTGGTCCCTAACTTTGTCATTTTTAATATATTCATTTTTCTTGTTCTGATAAGCTAGGCCAATAGATGTAATGGTCCCTAACTTTGTCATTCTTAATATATTCATTTTTCTTGATCTGATAAGCTAGGCCAATAGATGTAATGATTTTTCATATTTTTAAGAGTTTCTGTTGATCTTTGGTATAACCTTGGGGTTCAAAAGCACATTTTAGAAACTATACAATATTTCTACAAAAGAAAATTCTCTAGTATAAGTAGCCATGAATATTTTTCATGAATTTTCTGGACATACATGTCTTCTTTGTTGAAATTATCTTTATCCCCCCTCAAAAATTTTATAAAGTATTTTCCAGTTAAATTTTGTGAGTTGCTTTATGTCTTTATTTGGGAAAGGGGCACATCCAGCAGTGATAAGGGCTTATTCCTGGCTATGTGCACAGGGTTTATTCCTGTGGGTTTCTGGATCGAAATGGTGCAGAGGATTGAAAAGTGTCACTAAAGTGCAAAGAAAGCATCCTAACCACTATACAATGTAGGAAACATCATATATCTTCATTATAAGATATGTAACACATATACATGATACGCAAATGTTTTATCCCATTTAATAATTACTTAAATTCAATTATTGTTCATTTGAGAGTATACTTGGATATGCTCGGGTTTCTTCTAGCTCTACACACAGGGATTATTCCTGGAAAATATCAAAACAATTTGTGATGATGGGAATAAAACTCATCTTGCCCACATCTAAGAAAGCACCCCCATTATATATACTATATTTGCAACTACACATATTTTTAATAATTTATTTAGCTAAGTCACTATGGCTACGAAAATTTTTGTAATTGGGTTGTAATCATCAAATGTACAACTACTTACACCAGTGTAGTTTTCTCTCCACCAATGTTCCCCATTTCAGTCCTCCCCTTTCTGATGACCGTCTTTGGGATAGGCATTCTCTCTCTCTCTCTCTCTCTCTCTCTATCAGTATTATGGTAGTTGTGAGTACATTTTTTTCTCTAACTGCACTCACCTCTTTTTGTGTAAGCTTCATAACATAGGCTAATCCTTCTGACCCTCACTTCTATTGTCTCAAGTTTTAGTATTATAGCGTCTTTCATTTTTTTTAAATCCCAAAGATGAGTGATACTAGTTTGTGTCTATATCTCTTCATCTGACTTATTTCACTCATGATAGTCTCCACGTCCATCAATGTAAAGGCAAATTTTATAACTTCACTTTTTCTACCAGCCACATAGTATCACGATTTATAGATATAACATGGTTCTTTAGTCACTCATCTTTTGTTGAGCACCTGGGTTGTTTTTAGTTTCTGGCTATTCTAAGTAGCACTGCAATGAAGGTAGAGTGAAGAGTGCATTTTTGTATTGTGTTGCTAGGTATATCCCTAATAGTGGTAATGAGGGATCTTATGCTAGCTCAATTTCCAGTACTTTGAGGAATATCCATATTGTTTTCCAAAAAGACTGGACTAGACAACATTTTCACCAGCAGTAAATCAAGGTTCCTATCTCCCCACATCCATGCCATCATGGTTTGTTCTTGTTCTTTGTAATATATGTGAGGGTCTGTTGCAGGATATCATATCTCATTTTTGTTTTTATTTTTAGTGATGTGGGGCACTTTTTATGTGCCTTTTAGCCATCTATATTTATTCTTTGAGGAAATGTCTGTTCATATATTTTCCCCATTTTTGATAGGATATATATTTTTTGTTAAGTTCTATTAGTACCTTATATATCTAAGATATTAGCCCTTTATCTGATGAGTATGGGTGAATAGTTTCTTCCATTCTGTGGGTGGCATTTGAATCATAACCACTGCTTCCATTGAAGTACAGAAGTTTCTCAATTTAATGTAGTTCCATGTTGTCCACTAGTTTGGACAGTGGTGATTCCTCTTTGATCTTAATCTCTATGTCATGGAGTGTTTTTTACTATGGTATTTTTCTTTATACCTTATACTTTCAGGTCTGATATTAAGGTCTTTAATACATTTTTTATTTGATGTTTGTGCATGGAATGTTCTGTGTTCACATTTTTGCATATGGCTTATCAGTTGTCCCAAGAAAACATGTTGAAGAGGTTTTCCTTGCTCCATTTGTTTTTCTTGCCCTTTTATCAAATGTTAATTGATCCTATGTCTGGGGTCATACTTGAACACTCAAGTCTATTGCAAGATTTGTAATAAGGGTTAACTCCTGGTTCTGTGCTCAGGAATCACTCCTTAAGATGCTAAAGATACCATATAGGATGCTGAGGATCAGTCTGGATTAGCAGCTATACACTTTACTATTGTAAAGTGTAAACCCTAAAGTGAGTTTAACTTTAATGGTAAGATTTTTGGCTCTATAGAATAGCTTCATTTTAACAAATGCCAAAACAGCAATTAGATACCATTTCATACCTGTGCGAATGGCTTACCACCTACCAGTGGAAGGGGTAGAGAAGATTAGCTTTACTTAAACCATGTTGATGTCAATATAAATTATTTTTGGACTTTATGGAAAATAACTTGGATAAGAATCAGAGTGTTAAAATAGATATATCAAATGAGTTTACAATTTCACATATACAAATAAAATATGATTTGAAAAATATATATGTGTTTGTATATTTATGTATGTCCTATAACCAGTAGTTAGGCATTTTTTTCAGAAACAAATTAATAAATAGTAATGATCTAATGTACAATGGAATACTGTACATATACAAAAAACTAAATAGTGCCTATCATGACAGCATGTTAATTATTTAAAGAGATATATTGATATGTATAATAAGTCAGAAGTAGAAAGATAACTACAGAATATGGATATAAAGTGAGAGCACAAGACTTAAGGCTCTTTCTTTCTATGCAGTTGAAATTTGTTCAAATTAAAACCAACACTTATATTCCCCCATGTACCATAAGGAATGATCCTAGAGCCAAGATTAAATGATGACCAAGACTTATGTGGCACAAAAATAAAAACAGAAGAATAAAACTAGATAGTAATGTTAGAATAACTTAGCGAGTGGTCGGAATGATGGCACAGCAGTAGTGATAGCACAGCAGTAGTGCAGTTGCTTGTATGATGCCGACCAGGAAAGGAACCTTGCTTGCTCCCTGGCAACCTATATGGTCCCCCAAGCTTGCCAGGAGTGATTTCTGAGAATAGAGCCAGGAGTAAACCCTGAGCTCAGTCCAAAAACAAAACAAAAACTATACATTAAAATAATTATATGGGATATGCCAATAAGCAAAACATAGGAATCGATGAAGCCAAAGGAAAATAACAGAACTGAGATTATCAGGAGAGCAAGGAGGGAAGACAGAAGATTAAAAATTCTGGTGTTGTGATGAATGGAAATTAGTATTTGGGTGGTGAACACATTATTGTAATAAATTATTTGAAAAAGCATGTAATTATTTCCTTAAACCTTTTCAGGTAAGGTTTAATTACTTGTTAATTCATATTTTGTGGGGGGTTTTTGTTTGTTTTTTATCTGAACACGTATTTCTGTAGCTTTTTCCACTCTGGAGAAAGTGGAATGCTTTCTTGAACATGTACTCTTTTTTTCTCTTCCATCCCATATTTCTAAGTAAATTTACTTCAATAAAAATAATGATTGAAGTTGATGACTACAACTTTATTTTATGATATTTTATTTTTCTCTTTCTCATTGTGCTCTGGCGTGGTTTTATTTCAGGACCAAGACGTGTTTGCCTTTAGTGCTGTAGTGCTCACAAGATATTTTATCGATATTTCTTTTTGTATTGTTGTGGTATTTCAATTCCTTTTTTCCTGTCCTCTCTCACTAAGTTTGACTATGCCCATTTTCAGCTTATTTGATTTTTACCCCACTTTTATGCTCTTCTTTTATTCAAACAAAACACATAACTTGATCTAGTCCCACCTCTCAAATGGGGGGCGGTAAAGAAGGGTACCAGGACCAAACAGATATATGATCACTGGTAGTAAGCTAGACACAGAGAGGACCACTTATCCTGACAGCCCAGGTAGGGGGGGTTAAGGTTGGGGGATATGGGATGCAGGATGGGAACGGGGGGGGGGGGTGGAGGGAGGACAAACTTGGTGATGGGAATTCCCCTGATTCAATGTTAATACGTACCTAAAATACAATTGTGAAAGATATGTAAGCCAATATGGTCAAAATAAAAATTATATATAATATAAAGAAAATAAAGTTTTAATGAATAAAAAAATAATTATTAAGGGGCTAGAGTGATAGCACAGTAGTGGAGTGGTTGCCTTTCAGGAGGCAGACCAGGAAAGGATCCATTTATGATTCCTGGCCTCCCATATGGTCATCCACGCCTGTCAAAAGTGATTTCTGAGCACAAAGCCAGTTGTAACCCTGAGCTTGGCTGGGTGTGGCCAAACAAAACAACAACAACAACAACTAAATATATTAATAGGATATCTGTGTAAAACAATGATATCAAATTAATTAACAATGCAATATTATGAGATTAAAATGATAAAATAGTATATTTCATTAAGATTTCATTGATGTAAAATTATCTACCTATAACAGATAATGCAAACCTCTTACAAAATAAATTGAATATGGTATATTTATTTTGTGTTTAAAATATTTTAAAAGGAACCAGAGAGATAGTAGAGTGGGTAAAGGTTTTCACAGTTCTAACCCAGATTTAGTATCTGGCAATAAATATGGTCTTTAAAAACTCCCAGAATTGATTTTTGAGCATATTGCTAAGAGAAAACTCTCATAATTCCTGATAATACAGATAATTCAAGATAATACAGGATAATTCCTGATAATATTGGTCCTGAGAAGAACTGCATTCCAGGCTCTTTCTCTGAATCACTGACTCATTAAATAGGATTGCTGGTGGAAATTCATTTCTCCTGGGTATCATGTTAGAGGTACAAGTCATCCAAAAATTTAGAATTCTTTTTTTGTTTTTGTTTTTTGGATCACACCCAGCAGCGCTCAGGGGTTACTCCTAGTTCTATGCTCAGAAATTGCTCCTGCAGGCTCAAGGGACCATATGAGATGCCGGGATTCAAGTCACTGTTCTTCTGCATGCAAGGCAAATGCCTTACCTCCAAGCTATCTCTCCGGCCACTAAAAATTTAGAATTATTATGATAATATATACATATATATGTGATTTTCTTTAGTAATGTGAGATTCTCTTTAACCTTAAGGTTAAACAATTCTATTACATCCTACTGCTAAAAATAAAGTACAGTAAGCCTCCAAATGGAGTCAGTTGTGGTAAGGTCCATGTCAGTAAAACAAATTTAGTTCTGAAATAATTGCAGTGAGAATCTAATCTCAAATGGTCTGGAATTTTCTGGTCAAGTATTCCACATCATAGGCCTCTTACATATGTTTAGTGGTGGTGCCCTTGTATGAAACAGTTTTATCTTTTCCTTTTTTATTTCTTCTCTATTTAGCACCTTCTTTCTCTCAACTCCTTGGCACTCCTCCCTACTTGCTAGATGAGATTTTTGCCTGGTTCATGAATTAATTAATAAGGACAATTAGATCTCTAGATTAAAATATAAAACATCTACCTAAGTTTTATAGGATAGTAAAATATTAAGGGTCACAACTTTGATATACATTACATATTATCTCTATATCAGATAAAATCAGAATTTAAGTAATTCTTTTATTCATATTTCTTTAAAAATCTATGAGTTGTATGAAAAATGTGATGTCTATTTCTGTAATATTAGTTTAATGAATATTTTAAAAGTTTTTATGCTACTTAGGTAACACTTTCAAATATTCATCAGTGGTATCACATTTATTGTGAATGGCACAGGAACATATATTTCAAACAAGTCTATCTCAAACAAATGTGGCTAAACCATGAGAGAGAATTGTCTATTAAGTCAGTGATGCTCAGACCTAGACAGAAAGTGATTTTGCAATCAAAACCATATGTTATTTAACACTTAAAATAGTAGCATTTTTAATAAATTGTTTGGAATTAATAGATCTGAATTTGGAATTAGAACATATGGCTTTGAATTTTAGATAAATTGCTTAGGCTTTCAGCCTTAGGATGCAAATTCAAAAAGGGATACTAATTTTAGTGTTCAGTTTAATTATATTTATTTATTTGTGTATTATACAAAAGATTGACTCAAATTTCTTATACATGCAGTCTGTGAACTCTGTGATTTCATTTGTTAACTGAATATTTTTCAATCATTTTTATATACAAATATTTTATAGATAATTAAATATTATATGAATGAAACCCAACCACAATCATGTTTGTAACCAAGACAATGTCAAACATAGCTGATATGCTATGACCAGTTCTCCTAAGTTTATGACATATTGGTCAGGAACTCATAGAATCATTTTGGGGGGTGTGTTTTTCTTGGGGAGACAAATATAGCTGTGCTCAGGGACTACTCCTGGTTCTGTGCAGAAAGGTGATATCTGACAGTGTTCAGGGAACCAGATGTGATGTTGCAGTTCATACCCATCCAATTTTCTGCAAAGCATCTATACTACAAGCTTTACTATTTGTGTATAGCCCCCATGAAACTCATATTATATTTAAAACAAACCTTTACTCATATTATGTTGTAATAAGCATTTTAGTAATAATGATTGATGCTCATTTAAGAGTACGTAATAACATGCCTTAATAAGACCAGAAAACCTTTAAGATTTAAATTGTACTAAAGTATGTACTAAAGTCATCATTTTGTAGCTACCTAAATATCTAAATGATTATGTTAATTCAAACATATGTTAGTTGTGCAGTTCAAGGTACATCATATGTGAACTCTTTTGGAAATTGTTGGAAATAAAATTTATTCCAGTCAATTCTTGATATGAAGATTTGTTTTAATCTCAAATAATTTATTAATAGAATTTTTAAAAAATTGTATGTTTTGTTATATTTTATATACTCAAATATAAAAATAGTAAATTTTTGATGTACCTGTCACTATGATTTTCCTCTATTTCTCAAATACCTTCTAATTCTTTTTCCCCATCACTGTCTCTTAAATACAGTAGTCAATTATTTTCTACCATATTGTATAAAGAAAGAGCAACTTAGTTCATGTTTAATTTCTCTACTATTGCACTATTAGCTCTGAAAACTAAAATCACCCCTTACGATGTTTCTGTTAGATAAATATAATTTCTCATATTCCTCTATGCTTTCTTTGCTTGTGTATATGTGTATCAGTATGTATAAACTTTAGGACCATTTTGCTTAAGAGAGAAGCAAACTAATATCATAATATCTAAATTAGAAATATTTCTATTTTAATATATGTTTCTTACATATTTTAATATTTTTAAGAGTTACACAATGACTTGTAACTTTTAATTCCTTTCCAAAAGAAGTTTCAGTTAATTGTCTAAACAAAATATAAAGAGCAATTTTCTGCCAAAACTAATTTTTTATTTAGTTTTTTTCTTTCTTTGACTTGCCATATAATATTCATCACATATAACATACAACAGGCAGTTATTGCAATATTGCTCTACTGTAAAACAATTGAATTTTGTTTTCTCTTGTATTGCTCATATTCTATGACAATTATTTCTAAATTATTCATCGCTATCTTTTTTCAAAAAGAATTGTCAACATAGGCTATGACTGCCTCATTGTTCTGAGCCCCAGGTGTAATAATTAAAGTTTTTTAATTGATCATTTAAAATATTGTTGCCCCTAAATATTTTTTGAAACATGCACTTGAGGTAGCTGGAGAGATAGTACAGTGAGTAAAGTAACTATTATGCACACAGCCCAAGCTCACTTTCTGACTTATATATATGGTCCCCTAAAAATTATCATAAATGATACTTGAGCATATAGACATGAGTAAGCATGAACAAAGCTGGTTATAATCCCAAAAAAAACAGAAATGGCTTTTAATGTTTATAAGTTATTTTGTATTTAAAATAGTGAATTCATAAATTAACAAGAACATCAACTGATATATTTCTTTTTGACACACGTGGAACAAAACAAGCTTCAGAAACACCCTTGAAATGCAGACATATCTTGTGAACAATCCTAACTACATATCAAATGCTTTTCTTGGATGTATAAACAAAATTTTATAAATGCATTCCATTGCCAATATCATAATTGTAAATTGGAGCCTATTTTAATATAAAGGCTGGTAAACATCCTCTGATATTCTTACTAACAGTGGTCTCATATCAGTAAAATATATACCAATTACAGAGAAAACATTTTTAAACACAAGAGTGGTTTTCGAACTAATCCAGTTTTATGGTTCCCGTAAAGTTAAATGGGGAAAGAAAACAAACTCATAAATGTCAGCAAAGTAAATTACATTTATGTCATTTTATTTCCACTAAAATAAGATTTATTTTACTAGATGAAAAGGTAGGATCTTCTTTTTAAAAATGAGTGGAAAATTTGTAAATTTTACCTCAAGTTTTCATAACTAAATGTTTTACTTTTCTTTATTATAATTTTTAAACAACTATGTGTTCCTGAAGCAATCCTATGTAAGGAACTCTTGTGAAAGTAATAGCTTTATATTTATGCATTAACATGTGATTTTATTTTAGATGGTAGAAAACCCATTAACTCTGAGTCTATTCTGAAGACTATTGTTCATAAATCCCACACAGAGCTTTTTAAATCATTAAATGAGATATTCTAGCTTTATACAAATGATGGCTTTTATTTTATTTAAACATTTTTATTGAGCCGTTATAGTTTGCTTCATTGTTGAAACCAGTGGTTTTATTTTAAAATAAATAATTTATTTTCTAGATCTTTAATTTGATATGTTTATACTTGTTTATCCCTTTTTGTTTAACATTCAGATTGTCTAACAGACTGTGTGTTTAACATTTGGAAATTAGGAAGATATATTAATAAAATAAGTAAAAATGTATCTATGCCAACATTTTTGTATATAAAAATACTAGAACTTATTCCAGAAGTATCAAGTAAACTATGAGGATCTAACAAAAAAAAAAAAAAACTTCTTGCTGGATATGTCTTACCCATCAACATATGTAAAGAAGACAGCAAACAAATTGCTCAAGAAACTGAGTGACAGACAATCTCTCCATGTTTTAGTAACTCCCTTCATAATCTATCACTGTAGTCGTCCCTGCAGTGAAATATCTTAAAGGACACTGAGATAGAGATAAGTAAAGCCCTAGGTCAAGTGTTCCTATTTTTGAAGAATAGTGAAAAATATGCACTTATATTAAAAATCAAACTCATATTTCTGTGCTCTCCACCCCTTCCATATCAGCGAACCTAGTACATATTTCTGGTGATGTGGGCAGTGATTCTCCCCAGACT
>PVKC010017382.1:0-20239 GCA_004027635.1 Crocidura indochinensis | reverse complement strand
GCCTTCTCCTTCCCTCACACATGAGAGTCTTGCTTTCTCTATTTCCCCCAGCATCCTGGCAAGACCCATCAAGAGATTGCTTTGTAAGAAACAAGTACAGGGTATACAGGAAACATCTTCCCAATGACATTCTTTCTGGGATTGTTCCCAGATGGAGATGGAGGGTCTTTCAAGCATCTTTCCAGCAGGGATTGGCATTAAGCCAAAGCCCCCTACATGCAGAACGTGCACTCTAGCTGCTTGGAGCTCTCTCCCTGACTTGGAATGCACCTTTAAGAATGTTTTATCATTTATGTATGTGTCTATTCTTTTTTTTTTTGATTTTTGGGTCACACCCGGCAGTGCTCAGGGGTTACTCCTGGCTCCATGCTCAGAAATTGCTCCTGGCAGGCACGGGGGACCATATGGGGCACCGGGATTCGAACCGATGACCTTTTGCATGAAAGGCAAATGCCTTACCTCCATGCTATCTCCCGGGCCCCGTATGTGTCTATTCTAATGCTACTTAGGGGGACAATGTAGTGCCAGGGATTGAACCCAGGACTCCAGAATGCAAAACATGTGCACCAGCCAGTAAAGCCATCTCTCTGACCTGCAATGTACCTTCTAAACCTTTCTATTGGTTGTGTATGCATGTATTTTCCTGCCTCTTCTCTTAGTGCTCAGGGAACTATGCAGTGCCAGAGATTGAACCCCGGGGCCAAGTATGCAATGCCAGTACTATAACCTTCAAGCTAGAGTTTATACCCCACTTGAAGCCAAAATACCATTAAAGGTCATGGAGTGGTTCCAGGACCAGATAAGGGCTCCGAGGAAGTTATTCAGAAAAGCCCAAAGAAATGAAAAATCTGAGACGGCCCCAGAATTTTCACCTCTGACTTCTCATCCCCTTCTCATTGCCTTTGCCACCTCCAGTCTCTTTCAAACCTGAAACTCTCCCTTTGTCCACTCACCTATAATAAAGGCAGGTAAAAGTGACTCTGAGCAAAGTGAACAGCTCTTGCAATGCCCCTGACTAGCATTTCCACTGTGGCCTTCCCCAAAAGAGCATCAAAAATTAATTCCCCCAGCAATTTCCCATCAAAAACATCATTGAATGTAGAGAGCAATAAAAAAAAATCCTCTTTTCTAGATTTAAAAAAAAAGAAAAGAAAACAACAATAGTTGTTTCTTGTTCCTTTTATTTCAGCAGGGTTCCAGATAATAAAAAGATTTATAATTAAGCTAGTAGATTTACTTTTTCTATGCTGCCCTAGATTATGAAAAAGTATAATTATATGCAATTAAAAAAAGAACAGTATTTCTTACCCGAGTGAAGCTTTAAAAGTCATTAGGAAGCCATTAGCTCAGCAGACCTTACAAATGGCCTTCACCACTCTGGACTTCATTTAAATTTACAACAGAGAGAAGAAACTTGTATCCCAGTGTGAATGTGTGTGCATGTATAAATATGTATGTGTGAGTATGTGTGTATATGGCTGTGTGAGTGTGTGTGTGATTGTGTAAATGTGCGTGCATGCGTGTGTGTGTGTGTGTGTGTGTGTGTGTGTGTGTGTGTGCAGGTCACCAACTCACTCCCTCCAATCAACAGTCCTATGGTTGGAACTCCTCAACTTTCCACTCTTGTGGCCCAAAGTGCTACACTTTGGGATCCTGCCAGCCAGAGAGAATCACAATGACTTGACTTCCAACCTCCCTGTCGTTACCTCTTTGCTGGTAGAATTAGTGACTGGCTCAGTGCTGAAAGGCCCAGTAGAGACCAGGCATGCAATGAAGCCCAGGGTCAGGCCTTGCCTCCACCTCTCCTCTCGCAGCCTGAATGGTGCCCAGGGACTGACTGCTGCTCAGGCAGCCATAGCTTTGGTTTCTGCTCCTCCTAAAATTCCCCATGCCCAGACCTTGCCTCACATGATGAACATGTTCTCTGAGGATGACCTGGGAACAGCACTCATTGGAGAATTGATCATGGTAATTCCACCACCATTCATGATTTTATTTCAATAGAGCCTTCGTGTCTGACATGGAATTATAATTATTAAAGATTTCATCAGCATTAAAATAATGAATTTCACCCACTGGTCCATTCGCTCTCGTGTCTCTGAGTCAGAATCAGTTTCTACTGCACTGTTGAGGACAATGCTCAGTTAGAGCAACAACAAAACAAAACAAAAAAACAAAACAAAACGAGAACTCCCTCAAGTAATACCCCAATAGATCCTTGGTTCATTGAAGTAGCCATCACTGCTGTGTGCCTGGTGACATCAGAGTCCTTCAGAGGCACCTCCAGGCCTGGCCAGAAGCCTTGAAGGCCATTCAGGTCCTTTAACACTTTGTGATGTGGACCTGGGGAATCAAAAGTTTTATGGGGTGAAGGTGCAGGACTGTACCTTTCCAGTTTTTCTGAGATAGCACAATGCAGGCAGGTAGAGAGAAGGCACACACATGGGGACAGGAGAGAAGGCCCATTGGTAGTCATTCACTGCCTCCGACCTCGCAGCCTACAGTTTATCTCTGGGTCCAAGACTCCTCAGCCCAGAACCAAAAACATACTTTATGAAGGAAGACATCTTATGTGAGCTGATAGAGGTCCCTTCCCCAAGTCAACTGCTCCCCTCCGGGCTTCCACTCAACAGAACCGCTGAGCTCAGTGCACAGTGGCCTCCCCCCAGTTATGCACCAGTGTGAAGATGGTCTAGCTCCACTGCTAGTACCATTACACTGGTTCCACCATATCCGTGTAACGAAGCAGACTCAGAAACTGGTAATAAGAGACTAGGACATAAGGCCACCTTGGCTTCAGAAAATGGCAGCTGAGCCACGGTGGAAATCCAGGCACCATGGCTTCCCCTGAAGTGGGTCATTTGAGTGCCATAAGGGAACAGCTTGCAGGGATGGGGATCTGTTTTCCTCCATGCTGCAAGCTCTGTGCTGGTGGGCATCTGGGTTCTGGCAGGAATGGGGGGACCCATTGGAAGGAACTCTCTCAGTTCTCAATACAGAGACTTCTGGGGAAGAGGGTCTCCTGTTACAGGGCTCACTTGGAGCCCACCTCCTTCCCAAGTTGAGCTCTAGTTGCGACTTGAACTTCCTGCTCCCCTTGAAGTCTCTAAGCTAACTGTGCTCCCCACCCCCACAGCTGTGCCCCCCCCCGCCCCCTTCCACCCTGTGCTTAGTGCATTAGCCTACAGAAGTGCCAGGGACAAGTTCTGATTGGTCATATAGGAGCGCCAGGGACACACTCTGATTGGTCAAGAGTTCCTTTGGGGCCGGAGTGTTAGCACAGTAGTAGGGCGTTTGACTTGCACTGGGCTGACCTGGGATGGACCTGGGTTAGGTTCCCGGCATCCCATATAGTTCCCTGAGCCTGCCAGGAGCAATTTCTGAGCTTAGAGTCAGGAGCAACCCTTGAACACCACTGGGTGTGCTCCTCCCACAATAAAAGATCCTCTCTCACCTCATCCCACCACTCTCCATATCAAGACTCTGGGGACCAGTATCGAGCTCTCATCTGCTAATGATCAATGTTCTCTCAAACATTGAGACTGGTCCTCTCCCTCTGGAGATCTCTGGATTGGCTTCTGAAAGTCTAGGGGAATGTAGGAACAGAGCATTCATCTCACCCCTTCCTTCCTTTCCTCTTCTCTCTTATAAAGCCCATTCCCAGAAAAGGATGGAGAATCTATTGTGCTGCTATCAAACCCTCGTCTATCTCTTGCAATCAATCTCAGCCTTCCTCTGCTCTTCTCAGACAATGTAATACAGTGCCAAGCAGTATCATGGATGAAGGCTGCTCTACAGACTACTGGGCAAACATAACTATTCTGTGTTCAGCTTGTGAGAGATTCCAGGCACCTCTGCACACTTTGAAGGACAGGCTTATGACTAGACCGACTGAGCCACCCCACAGACAACTTAAGAGTAACAAACACAGATCAATGCAGCTCTCAACAAAAATGCCCTGGTGTAGGAAATCTGGGATAGAACAGGACTCCAGGACCAAGGGCTGGATGGTATTTGTAGCTCATGCAGGTCTGGGAATTCTCTGTCATCTAGTTTCCACTGACACTTCACTGGAATGAACAGAAACAAGATGGGGAAGAGACCCACTTAAAATTATGGTGGGGAGATTATTATGGGGTTCAGTCTTCAATCACGTCTGAGGTGCCAGCCGGGACTTACTATTTGCTGGGCTCACTATAAAGCCAGAAGCTCCCATAGAATGGCCAGAGGAAGCCAGGAGATCCAAATCCAACTGTTTTGGCAGGAAAGGGGGTGCTTGACCTCTGAGGCCTGCCAGAGGGAGGCTTCAATGTGGGAATGCCAGGCAAGGATATGGTTGTGACCCCATCCAGTCTCTCTGCCCTCTCAACACCTGTCCAGGGGAGCTTCTCCCATAGAAGAGGCTGGAGTGGAGTCAGATAGAATTGAATTCCCTCCTCTATAGCTCCTGGTGCGGCTAATTCATAGTTGCATTAGCTTTCATTTGGGTAGCAGCATGGGGCATTGTCAGATATTGGCTTGGACCAAATTTAATCTGCAGGCTGAGCTCTGCCCTCTTTCCACTTGCCTCCTATTTGAGACCCTAATGAAGAGACTGAGCTGATTGGTTTGTGGAGTCCAAACCTGAGCATGCAGCGAGGCCCCTTGGTGCACACAGACCTGCTCGCTGTCCACTCCAATCTGTGAAAGATGCGCCTGCGACTCTTGCGGCTCTGAAACAAATTAAATCGCTCTGACAGACTCTGTCTGCCTCGAGTTCTCCATTAGGCTTCGCTTTGGGTTTGCTCACGCAGTGACAAAACTGCTTTGACGCATTTACGATTTCTCAGGGACATGCTGCCACTGTGCCCCCCCCCCTTTACTGCTGTCTGGAGCGATTTTTGTAATGACAAAACCATCGCCACCCTTTCCATGTGTCCCTGTGCCGGCAAGCTGCTCAGCCACACATCAGTGAGGTGGGCATTATCTATGGACTTCATCCTGAACCATCCTGTCCTGTCCCATCCTATCCTGTCCTGTCCAGACCAGTGGGGGAAGCTCCCTATTTGCTTTTACATACCATCATCCTGCCCTTTTATTCTGTTTTGGGGGGCACACCCTGCCAGGGATAAAACCAGGCATGCCATGCATAACCTGCAGCCCAGAGAGCTACCCCCTACATCCAGCCCAGTGCTTCTTCCCTATTTTTAGAAATCCTTGATCATTGTAGCACCTTCTCTACCTGGACTTGCAGTTGTGCCAATCTCTGTGTCTATCCCCCCAGATTAGAGACACATCTCAGTTTGACTTTTAGGGAGACAATGAGCATCTCTCTGCACTCAGGTCTTAGGGGACTCACCACAGACCCTTCTTCTCCAAGGTCCTCTCTTTCTCCTCTCCCATCTCCTAATGACAGATGGAGGCTGTGAATGGGAGGAATTCTCAGGCAGGCCAACACCCAGCATGGCCCACCAAGAGCAAGAGAGCTGGGCATTTACCTTCTGTCCTTCCAGAGCTGCCTTGTTGGGATTATAGATGGCTAGAATATTGGTCTTACCCATCACTGAAGGTCCATTAAGAGCCTTTTAAGCTCTACAACTCCATCCCTTCGTTGGCTGCTGCATTCATTCATCAACCACATATTGAGCACTTGTCACGTGAACTCGTCACTATGGCTTCAGTGAGGTCCAGCGGGGGCCTCTGTAAACCCAGAAGAGAATCAGAACCTCTCATTTTTCATTCCACTGTCCTCTATAGACACATGACTTCTCTTCTGTACTTCCTGTTCCCAGAGACATACTCCTGTCCCACCCACCCAACACATCAGCTTTAAAAAGTCTAAATGCACTGTCAAGGAGGAAATGAGCCATACCTATTCCAAAAAGCAAGGACCTGGGCCACAGTGGCCATGGATAGATAGTGCCTCATGCCCAGAATCCTGAGTCTAGATGCCAGAGCTCAATCTGCAGGATTTCCCTGTAAATAACAGAATGAGAAGCTTCACCTCAGAGCATGGCCTCCAGGCTCTGCACCTAGCCAGTGCTCCCCTCACCCTTGCAGGGTGGATTTGAATGCTGTAAAAAGCCATAGACCAGGGCTGGCACCCTGGTTGGAGAGCCAGGTAGTGTTCTGGACTGCTGATCCCAAACCATGACACCTCTCTAAGCTTCAACATGGTCCTCTGCTTGCTTCTTTAGAAGGTTTCTTTGCTGTACCTTTGACATCCATAGACAACGCAAGATGTTCTTAAAATGACTCGCCACTCTCAGCTTCTCAAATTCACTGCTCTACTTATTTGACAGACTTAAGAACACATTTTAATGGGGAAGGAAGTGCAGATAGGATAGAGAAGGAATGATATAACAATAATAGTTGGAAATTATCCCTTTAGACAAGAACTGAGTACTAAAAGAAAGATAAGTGATAGGCATGATGCCCTTCAGTTACAGTATTGCAAATCATGGCGCCTTTAAAAAAATTGGGGAGAATAGAGAATGAAATAGGGTGTCTGCTGTAGAGGCAATTGGGGTGGGGGAGTTGAAAATGAACACTGGTGAAGGGATAGGTATTGGAACAACGTATGACTGGCATTCATACATTTTTAACTTTAAAGTTCTAACTCTGTATATCATAGAACTTAATTTAAAATAAATTAAAATAAAAGTGTAAGAGAATAAAAGCACATTTTACATTAGTTACTACAACAGATCATAAAATATACCCAAACATCCACAGCAGGAAGGCCATGGCCTACAAATCAAGTGGCTAGAGAAAATAAATGTTCATGTATCCTAATGATGGGTGTAATCATAATGATTGCTATTGTCGATTGTTTATTATGCCCCAGGAAATACATTAAATGTTCTACATGGGTCTTTGCCCATATTTGCACCCATAATGACAGAAAGTAAATGTCATGGCATGATCATTCACCCCACTATTTTCCAAGTAAAATATAACATATCGCATACTACAATGTTACAGGCCCCTGCATGTCTAGGAGTAGAGAGGTTAGAAAGAGCCAGAAATCTAGTCTTCTAAAAGCTAGAGCATACTCTACTGCAAACTATCCTATTGACCATAATTTGGTGTTTTTGGTTTTCATTAAGTCTTCTTTCAGTGCTCAGTCTGGAGTTGATTGGCTTCTCCTGTCCCATACACCCAAGCATGAGCTCTCTTCCCCATTGGGGACTCTACTCATGATACAACAGCTGTCTAATCTCCCTTCTCCACTGCTGCTGGCTACCCAATGCTGCTATTTCCTTCTCCCCTTTAATTTTTTTCTCTCCTTCACCTCACTTCTAAGTCTGCAAAAGATCTGTGAATTGGTTCAAGCAAAGGACTATTTCTCACCAACCCAACACACCCTCACCAGTTTCTGGAGCCATCGTCTCAAAAACTCCTTTGAAAATTAAAGCTGCATGTATCCAAGAAGGCAGCAAGCACAGTCACAGAGTGAGGGAATTTTAGAACAATTTTCAACAAAGCTGGTGGAGTAGATACCTTGACAGAAACTGGACAGCCCCCCTTTCTCACTGTACAGCCTGTTGATTGGCTCAGCTTGTGAAAGGAAAAGCATGGAGAGGAACTGAGCTCCACAACTCAGGCCAAGCCTTCACAGAGATATCTTCACCTCCAGCTCTCCTTTTAATGTGGGAAACATGGAGACTAAGAACAAAAGTATGCTTGTTGACTGGAAAAGGACCAAAAGTGGAGTCCATAGTCCTTAACATGACAAAGAGGAATCTGGCAAAGTAGATTTCTTCCTACCTAGCAATGTCTTCACAAGTTCATCAAAAGAATGATCTGCTATTTCAGATGATCTGGTGTTCATGACATCTTTAAGCCATGTCTCGAAGGGGCATGCTTAGAAGCTAAGTGTGGCTAGAAGATGCCCTCAGGAGTCACAGATTGAACTGGAGAGTAGACCAGCCTCATTCTGTGAAGAAATGTGGTCCCTAACTCCTCAAGAGTTCACCTACTGCCACATGGCCACCCTGCATTTCTACACAGTTCATTATTTCATAAGAGGTGTTAAATATAAATTGTTCATTAAAACACATATTATTGGATGTTTAACCACTGTGTAATGGATTTTCTATCCATTGCTTCGTGGTTAACCCTCAATAAATGCTTTTTGTAATCAACTTAAAGTAGAATGCCTACCATGCTTGAGCTATTTCTCCTTTGATTTAATAAGAAACCAATTCTATATTATTGAAGTTGTACTTGATCATTACAAAAAACCACCAGTATTTAAATTTCAAAAATGGCCTATGAAAAATTCTCTGGCAGGACTGGTTAGTACAGACATAAGGCACTTTTGTTTACAAATGGTCAACTTGGGTTCAATATATGGCACCATATATGGTCCTCTAAGCACTACCAAGAATAATCCCTGAGCACAGAGCCAGGCCCTGAACACCAACCAAATATAAGGAAGGAAGGAAGGAAGGAAGGAAGGAAGAAGGGAGGGAGGGAGGGAGGGAGGGAGGGAAGAAGGAAAGAAGAAAAAAGGAAGGGAGGAAGAAAGGAAGGAAGGAGGCTCTGGTGTGAATATGTTCCCTACACAGAAGGATCTTCAATACAACCAAGAGCTCAACACCAAGAACTCTCACTTTAGTTTTTGAACCACATCTAGTGATGTTCAGAGATTGGTTACTTCTGACTCAAGCTCAGAAATTACTCCTGGTGCTGCTTGAGGGGTTCAGACCTAGATTAGCTGCAATGCAAGGCAAGTGCCCTAAATGTACTATCTCTCTGGCCTGTATATCTTTTAACCATTGTGTTAGTAAAATTTAGGTAGTCTAGAATGTTGGAGCTATAAAGATTGTGTAAAAGAACAAGAGTCATTACTTGGGGGCCTTGATTCACAGCCTCCATCCCTATATCTTGACACACTAAGGTCCCTTCCCAGGATTGGAAGATCAGAATAGGACTCAGTTTTCCCAAAGGACAGCAAAATCAATCAAGCATTCATGGGTGTGTAAAATATCCAAGGGGTTCGGTTTCATCAGAACTTTATCCAAAGCTTTACTTCTTTCCTTCAAGGTTTCTTTAGAAACCCATTTCCTTATAGTGCCTATTTTGCCAAAACAAGGGGAGGACATGATCAAACTTTAGGATTAATACAAATGAGAGATGCAGTTCTAGCTGGAGTCTAAGAGGCTGGAAGTGGACAGAAACTCAGAGGCCAGAACATAGAGCATGGAGAAGAGATCCACACCAAGACCTGACCCTCCAAACCTCTACAGTATTCACAGAATCCTTAATCCTACTGCTTCCAAACACAAGATACCAGGACTGCAGGAACGGTCAATGAGACCACACACATGAAATTCCCAGAAGAGGTATATATCAAGAGTTCAAAACATTTGTTGCTATTGGTTTTATACATTGGTGCCTATTCTTTCACAAAACAGTTTTTATTTGCCCTGAATCTTTACTACTGGACATAAAGGGATATATATGAATTGATTAGTTCTCATAGACCATTCCTAGACATGTGTTTGCTGGGGTGCATTTATAATTCTGGGTGAGTGTTGGATATTTACAGCTTGGTCTTTCCCTAAAAGCAATGTCTATACAGTCTGTATTAGCTGGGCATCAGAATGAGAAATCTTAGTAGACAAGTATGTCTCCTGGGAAAAGAGGTCAGTGAGGATCAGCACTGTTACCAGAGGAGGTTCTGTGATCAAGGAACAGTTGGTCTCCAAGGCCACTTCCTGTGCTTCCATTGTCTACTTCTAACCCTTCCAGAACTGCAGAAATGGTGATGTGCATGAATCTTCGTGTGGCGTGACACAAAGGTATATTTCAGGCTCAGGCTGCTTAGCTTCTTCCTGGGATGTATCCACGCTTGGAGATAAAAGGCTGAGCATTTCCCCATTCAGCCTGTGACAATGGACAGCTGCGTCCTGAGTGGCCTGCTGTCCTTACACCAACAGGAACCCTCTCCGCAAGGGCCCTCTTTTCTGAAGAGCGAGTGGGAAGTCCTGGGTATTGAGGACACATTCCAAAAATATCATTCAGTGGCCACCACCACTTCTCAGTGGAGGAACCTTCATTCGGTAGAGAAGGAGGGCTGCTAAGAATGGCAGGAACCACCCACAGATGGTCTGGGTACCAGTTGCATCAACAGATGCATACACAACACAGCCCTGTTCTCTGAAGCATCCAGCCAAGCTCCCATCGAGTTCTCTACTGTGTACACTGAAACCAAAATAAATAACCCAAGAAAATCTGCACATGTCTATGTGTTGGGGGTATAAGAGAAAGCAGGCAATGGGCCCAAGAGGAACTGAAGACATTTAGCTTTTCTCTTCTTCTTGCTTGGTAATTTATGTAAGTTTGAACATGAGATCATTTTCCAGTTTTAGCACAGATAAAGACACCCAAATCCCCAACAACAAGAATAATTTCTATTGGTGGATGGTTAAAATCTTTCAGAATCTGACCCCATTTACCTTAACTAATGACATGCCCTCAGATGCTCCAATCCAACCTCCAACCGCTAGTCCCTTTACAGGGACACCTTCATCTCAGCTCTTATTTTAACTCTGTCTTCATGTATTGATCTATATTGATGCATCATGAAGATAACAGTTTCCTCCTTCACATGGCACATGTCTCCTCTGGAATGTAGCTGGAGCCACCTTTGATAGTTGGAGCTCAACAGTACTGACCATGCTTCTCTCTCTCTCTCTTTCTCTCTCTTTTCTTTTTGGGCCACACCCAGTGATGCTCATTGGTTACTCCTGACTATGCACTCAGAAATTGATCCTGGCTTTGGGGAACCATATGGGATGCTAAGGGACCAAAAAAAAGATCTGTCTTAGGCTAGCACGTGCAAGGGAAATACCTTACCACTTTCACCACTGCTCTGGCCCCGGATCATGCTTATCTCCCATTGCAGAGATGGGAGATGAGAAACCACCACCCCATTCCTTATATGTCTCTAGCATGCCAGCACAAGTTACTAGGAATTTGTTCTAAACCTTTGCATTGAGTGCCTAAAGTCCTTAATAGGAAAAATGCTGATGCAGATCTGGGCTGAATGATCTCTTCAGGGCCCAAAGATGGAGTCTCCCCCAAAAGAGACACTTCTGAGACTAGTCCATTAGAGAATTCCTACCTATTAATTACACAGAGGTAGAAGGAAGTTGGGAAGTAAGTGTCCCATTCAGGATACATCAGCTGTCAGCTTCTGGATGTCTAAGACAAGTGCTACCAAGTAATACTATGAGTCTTCCTACTAATCACCTTTAAGAAAGTTCTAGAATCATGTTCCCTGTCAGCTAGCATTGGGATGGGTATGGACAGACATGTTTTCTCTCTAGTACCTGATCTGAATTCCCCTCCTCCAGTTCAGAATAGAGGCCATCTCTCCCATGTGAGCCAGATGTAGAAGACTGAGCTGTGACTGAGTTGGGCATTGAAGGATGGGTAAATTTTACAGAAATGGAAAAAATAGAATGTTGCCTTCCTTTGAGAAAAGTGGTATATTTCTTGGACAGCTTAAGCTTAAATATAGTTACTCTTTGCTTGAATAAGAACCATGGTGTGACAATAAACATAGACCCTCTGCAAAAGAGGAAGCCTACTTCCTCTATACATAGATTGTCACAAGAGGAAGTGAGATAGCTCATGACTAAGTGGATGTCAAGGGTGGAGTTTGAAGCTGGGCACATTCCAATTTAGATAAGACAGAAGAAATGGAAAAGATATGACAATCTTTGGGGCCCACAAGGTAGTACAGTGGGTAGGGCATTTGGCTTTCAGGCAGTCAAGTTGAGTCAAATCCCAGAATTGCACATGGCCCTCCCCTCCCCAAGCTCTATAAGGAGTGATCCCTGAGTGCAGAGCCAGGAGCAATCTCCCAGCATAGCTGAGTATGGCCCCCAAATGAAATAACCTAACAAAAAAAATCTAAGAGTCTAGAAACCTGAATCTAAAAAAAGCAAAGAGGATGCATTAGTAGAAGTTATCTGACCATTTGATAATAAATTATGATATTTTTAATTAGAGCACAAGCTTCAGAGGGGTAGAAATTATGGCTCACATTTTCCAGTGTATTGCCCTGAGCACCAGGCTCTCAGGCTCAGTGCAGAATTGAGAGGAAGAGCTGCCCAACAGTGCCTGGGGGCAGAAGAAAAGAGTTCTGGGGCATCGACTCTGGGGAGAGGGGCCTTCTTAGGAAATGCCTCCAAGAACAATGGAAGCTCCAGAAGAGTGAGGGGTGACTTGTGAGGGCATGGAGTTTGGAGGCCAAGGTCCCCAAGCAGAGCACACAACTGTTCCTTCCCCATCTCTTAAAACTAATAACCTAGGGGCCGAAGCGGTGGCTCAGGCGATAAGTCGTCGGCCTTGCCCATTATAGCCTAAGACCACGGTTCGATCCCCCCCAAAACCCAAAAACAAAAAAGACTAATAACCTGTCATCTGGCGATCACTGTGCCAATCATTATGCCACACTGGGGGCAGATCGACCTGAGGGAACACCAAGCTTTTGAGTGCTGGAAGGAGGACAGGAGCCACAGACCTACATTCCAATCGACCTGCAGAAAGATTGAAGAATTGGCCCAAGGTTCCCTGTCCTTCCTCTCACCTTACTAGCATCAGAGCAAAACAAAAACAAAAACAAAACCATCCTGGCAGAGAAGCAACTCAACAGAATTAAGGAGAAAGCAAAGGGAAAACTTTGTTGGGGCAAATGTAGCTATTGACCTGAAATGGTGAAGGGAGACAGAGATGCAAGAAGGTTCAGAACAAACAGCTCAAACATGATGATGATTCAAAGAGCCTCTGACAAAGATCAAAGGTGAACCAAATAGTTGTTTCTGCATGTGTAGACACATGTGCACACAGTCCAAAACTTACTTGACTGAACATGAGAACAAAATAGATGGAACTCCACATTTTCTGCTTCAAAAATCTCCCCACAACTGTTCTGATATATTGCTTTTATATTAATTCTTCAGTGACTTTCCCCTGGCATTATTAGCTGTTTGGGTTTTTCTCTGCCTGTTTCTGGCTTATTTATGGTCACTTGATTTCAAATCTTTCCTGCTCCCTGGTCTTTCTTTGCTGAACCCAGGTTTCCCAGCGCCATTGGCAGATTGTGTCTAAACACAAAATATGGGTCATGTGTGTGTGCACCGCTCATCTCTGCATGTGTACATATGTGTGTGCAGGTGTGAGTATATACAGATACTAAATGCTCACCCAGGACTATAATCACCTTTTGCTTCTTTTATTATTTCTCCAGGCCCGCCCCCAGAGGTAGGTAGTTGCGGTCCTAGTTGCCATTTCTCTGATGAATGGAGATTCAGGCATAACTGTACTTAGAGAAGACAGGAGAAGATTTGGGGTCTCTTTCTTTCCTCCCTCCTCCCACTACCAGAACCTTGCAGCCCTTCCTACAGCTTTGCTCATGAGGCAAGGAAAACCAATTTCCTCAACTCTGATGGAACCTTCTAAGACAGTTGGTCAAGAACAATCCTCTTCATCTGGGGACCCATGAAAGGACAACCAGTGGATACTTGGGGGTTGTTCATTCTTCAGGCATCAAGGGATATTTGACACCAGTGTCTTCTACCACATGAACCAACAGCCATGAAAAGGACCCACCCACTCCCACCCCAAAACTCTATTCCAGGATCTAGTCCAGCCCTCCTGGGTGATCACTGCCAGGGAGTCAGCTCATCTCTCCAGGAGCGGACATGGGAACAGGAGACGGTATTTTGGCTTTTCATGTCATCAGTCTGCTTGATCATGCTTGATGGAGACACCTTTAATATGCTGCCCATTCTGAGAGGTCGCCAGGCACTGGAGTATGGCTGCTTGCCACCCTGGCCCTGCATAGCTTACAGGAGGCATTGCAGCCAGGTGGCGCTGCTGGATGCACAAGGTGTTCACTGAGTTCTTACTGCTACCCTGGGTTTGCAGCCATAATTAGGGGAAGAGGCCACCAGGATAACGTAGTTACCAAGGGAACAAAAAAGTAAAGGAGTTGGTTTTAACCCTGAAAACAAGCACTTCACTAGCAAACAGCAATCACTTTGAAAGCAATTGGCAGAAAGCTGGCTTAATTCTTGTTCTGAAGCTACCCAGAGCTGCCCGCAGTTTTTAATTAATACACTGGGCTCCCTAACAAAGGGGAGAAGGCTGGAGAGCATTAACAGATTTACTTACCCAAGTAGAGAAAAGTTACTTTGCAAGAAATGTTCTAACCATTCATGAACCCTGGAGTGACCCCTCCTTCCCTGTATGTAAAGATTGGGGGGTGGTCTCCAGAGGGCAGGCATACATCCTGCTAGCCACTCTGCCTGATCTGCCCCTTCCTTCCACAACACACTTACTCATCCCACAAGATAGTCAGGAATAGCTCTGATGCACAGAGCCATGTAGCTTCCACACTGAGTGAGCGCGGTTCCAGCACGAAGCTCAGTGAAGTGTAAGAGCCAGCAAGTCCTTCCACCCCGAGTGCACAGTAAGAGGTTGGCAATGGGCAGCCGGAAAGGGCCTTCATCCAATTGGTCTGGCACACTGCTCTGGAACTTTTAGCTTCCAGAATCCTGGTGTCCTTGAAGGAGCAGAGCTTCCGGAGTGGAAATGTGGTAGGAGATCAGGGGAGCACAGAAAGAAGTAACCCTGTTCCCTGCTGGGCTGGGCAAGTAAGCAGGCATGTGCAGAACACATGAGAGCCAAAGAGGCAATTGACTCAGAGCAAAGCCCTATAGAGGTTCACCACCCAGGGAGACACTTAAGTGTCTCCATCTTCTTGACATCCTCAGGAGTGTCTAGAGGGCAAAATGAGGAGATAAGGGACAAGTCTCGGTGTAGAAAGGGTCCATGCATCTTATGAGAGACATCTTCAAAGTCTAAAAGGCAAATCTGAGGGACCATGGACCACAGGAAGATAACTGACAAGCAATGCATCTGGGAAGAGGAAATCACCACAATTGAAATGAAAAAAAAAAAAAACTAACAAAGGGCATGGACAGACATTTCTTCTAAGTAGATAGGTGAAGGGTCGACAGGTCCCAAGCTGCTGGACATCACTAGCCACTAAGAAGATGCAAATTCAGCCACAATAGAGTCATCACCTCATGTATGCTCAACCACTGGCAAAAAGACAAGTGATGGCTGTGCTGGGAATGAGGCAGGAAAAGAAACCCTGTGGTAGTGAGGTGCACTGTGGTAGCTGCTGGTTGAACAACCATGGGAGAACCCCAAGAGGCCAAAGACACTATTTCAAAAGAATATTTGTGCTCCTATGTTCATCATAGCTCTATTCACAAGAACTGAGATCTGGAAATACAGTGTCTAAGGACAAGTGACTTAATAGAGAAGCCATAGCATAGATACACCATGGAATACCACTCAGCTATGAGAAAAAAGCCAGGGATCCATGCTGGGCTCCAAGCTGCCTATTCTGATAGCTTCAGCTCTGGATGGTGCTGGCATGTTGCCTTGGGAGCATGAGTTGAGCACTAACAAGGGCAAAGGGCAAAACAATCCCAAGAAGGTGACATAGGAGGATGGGTCCTGTCTCAGAGGGCGAGGAGACCAAGTGTTCATGAGAAGCACATACTTTCATTTTGTCACTGAGCACCATTTGTACCATTTGCATCCCTGTTTGAATGCCAGGATCTCTGTGAGGCCACCTCAGACTTAGCAGCCTCTCGACTTTAGCACTCACCTATGTTCATTCATTTTTTCTGCTTGTTTTACCAGTCAGCCAGTACCACATTCACTCACTTACTCAATAACTCATTAATTCATTTACTCACAAGTCATTCACTCATTCACTCAACAACTCATTCATTAATTCAGTCAATCCATCAATCAGTCAGCCACTCACTCATCAACTCAGTAATTCGCTCATATAGTCAGTCAGCAACTCACCCACTCATTCAATTGGTTATTCAGTCACTCACACAGTCACTCTGTCATGCAGCCATTCAGTCAGTCATTCACTTGGTCACTCGTTCATAAAATGCGGCCACTCAGTCACTCATGTAGTCACTCACTCACTTATGGTTTCCTGCCCTTAGCCTATCAGCCTTTGCTGGGAGCCAGTGTTGCCCTAGGGCCTTCTAGACCCTCTCTGCACTGGGGGCCTGCCTGCCTCTCCCTCCTATGGTGGGATCTTTCTCTTCTGGTTAGCAGCTCCCGTGTCAGAGTCATTCCATCTGACAAAGTCTCTTCTCCTCTGAAGCTCCCTGTCTCCTCACATCTTCATCAGTGCATTTCCACATGCCTAAGCATTTTAATGGCATATGGTTCCAGGGGGGCCACTCCAAATGAGAGAAAATTAGCAACTGTGCTTATTGGACTAAAGCGAACGGCTGGCGGGGAAAGTTTTCTTCAAAAATGCCGTGGAAGGAGCGGCTGCCTGAGGAGGCATGCATGCCATAAAAATGATGATCTTTCTGAGAGGGGTGGGTACAGAGGAGGGGGCTCCCCCATGCAGCGTCGTTCCTTGGGAATGCGTCACAGTCATTAATTTGTTTAATTTATTTTTTTGCATCTTTGCAGGCAAGGCAGAGCTCGTGTCAGCCGGGCCTACCCATCAGAACAAATTGCACTTTAGAAATATTTGAGTGCTTTGCTTTCCTATTAGGCAGAATAAGGAACCACAATGTCTGCTCTGGCCCAGTGCCTTCTTGTCCAGGATCTTCCAGCACTTTCCACACTTGCAGCCAAGCCAGAGTGTGATCCACTCTGTGAGTGTGGGCACTGTACACCCCCCCCGACTTATCTCTCAGGTTAGTGAATGAACTAGCTCAATCTGCCTCACCACTTCAGAACCCCTTAAGTAGAGGGGCCTCATGCCTCCATACATTTTTGTCTCCCTGTGTGCCCTAGTGAGTTCATAGTGGCAGATCAAATCCTTGGCCACTGTAGATTTGCATGCCTGGGAGGAAAGCCCCAGACTGGTCTCCCTACTTCCAGCTAGTAGCTCACACCAAGGTTGAGAAGTTCTTCTTTCTCTTTCTTAGAAATGCCCACATTTGCAGAAAAGCAGACAGCAGGAAAAATGGTTCAGTCCTGCAGATTAGCCATGCAAAGAAAGAGGAAATGCCACTGAGAAATGACAGTCTTTCTCCAGATGTGGCCATTAAGGTGCAGACTGGTGAGGGAGATGTCTAGAGAGGAACAGAGGGTTAGACATGGCCCTCACTTGGCATGCCTGTGACTTTTAGACTGACAGTTATAACACTGGTGGTTATAACTGAGTGAGAGACCAGTGGTGTTCTACCTTTCTACACTGCAGGCAGTGGTTGAAGAACACTGAAGGTTCATTTTAGTCAGAAATGAACTGTCAAATGTTAATTTTTGGAGGTTGCTTCTCAGGCACACTAGCAATGCTTTATAGTTTACTCCCAACTCTGCATAACTCAGTGTTATTCCTGGTGGGCTCAGGGGACCATATAGGTTTCAGTAAACTGAACCCAAGTCAGTCATGTGCAAGGGAAGTGCCCCATCTACTGTACTATGACTCTGGCCCAAATGTTATTTTTATTGCAAAACCTGTGCAAGACTTCCCAGAGAAGGTTGCTGCTTGCACCCATCTCACATGGTGCCCAGCATTGTCAACGCAGCAGCAAAAGCAGTGAAGGGGAGCCTGAGGTCCAGATTGTTGACCACAGATCTGGGTGCAGTACCAGCTTTATGCTCTCTGGCAGATGATTATGGAAAACAGCTACTCCCTCACCCATAGTAGGGGTGAGAAGAGGGCAGCCAGCCAACCATGGACTCACTGTATGATCTCCAATGTATGGTGAGTCTACTGGCTGCTGTTTCATTTATCCAGCACAGTGAAGACAGGCTCCAAACTCTTGCAGCTTCCTTAGTTTCCCAAGGGGACTTTGCTGGGAGAGTTCAAGGAGATAATGCACGGAGAGTGCAGTGCCTGGCACTTAACCAACGTTAATAGGCCCCTTCTGATAGCTGAGGCTTAAAGGTAAAAAATAAAGCAGCAGGACATTGGGGAGGATGGAGAGGAAAGAATAACTGCGTGGTTATGATCATTCATCAAGCACCAAAACAGAGGGTGGGAAGTAGGACAGTCCCTAGTGTTGCTCAGGGTCCAAGTACAGTCTGCATGGGTTCCTGTGTTAGGTAAGAACTTCTCAAATGGGAGCCATAGGAATCCCTGGGAACCTGGGGAATTCAATGGGGGTTATAGGTGAAATCATATAAATGGGGAGTACATGGTACAATATTTGTCCTGTGCAGAGATTCTTATGTATCTATTTTTCTTTTCTTTTTTTTTTTTGTTTTTGGGCCACACCCAGTGACGCTCAGGGGTTACTCCTGGCTATGCGCTCAGAAGTAGCTCCTGGCAGGCACGGGGGACCATATGGGAACTGGGGGATCGAACCGTGGTCCATCCTAGGCTAGCGCAGGCAAGGCAGCAGGCACCTTACCTCCTGCGCCACCTCCCGGCTCCCAACGTATCTATTTTTCTTTCCTTTAGTTTCTAGCAAAGTGCTTGGTAGCTCTCAGATACTTAATATTGTGCTGAGAAGGGAGGGAAGAAGAGAGGAAGGGGAAAGATGGAAGGAAAGAAGAAAAGACGGAAGGAAAGGAGAAAAGGAAGGAAAGAAGGAAAGAAGGAATTAATGTAAGTAGGAAGGAAGGAAGAAAGGAAAAAAGTAGGAAGGAAGGAAAGAAAGAAGGAAGAAAGAAAGGAAGAAAAGGAAGAAGGGAAGGGAGGAAGAAAGTAAGGAAGAAGGGGAAGAAAGAAGAAGGTGGAAAGAAGGAAAAAAGATGGAAGGTAGGAAGGGAAGAAGAAAGGGAAGAAGGAAGGAAGAAGGAAAGAAAGAAAGGGAGAAAGAAAGGAAGGGAAGAAGGAAGGAAGGGAAGAAGGAACAAAGAAAGGAAGGAAGGATGGAAGAAAGGAAAGAAGGCAAAAGGAAAGAAAGAGGGGCCGGAGAGATGGCATGGAGGTAGGGTGTTTGCCTTTCATGCAGAAGGATGGTGGTTCGAATCCCGGCATCTCATATGGTCCCCCGAGCCTGCCAGGAGCAATTTCTGAGCACAGAGCCAGGAGTAACCCTGAGCACATCCAGGTATGACCCCTCTCCAAAAAAAAAAAGGAAGGAAAAAAGATAGGAAGGAAGGGAAAAAGAAGGAATATAAGTAGGAAAAAAGGAAGGAAGGTAGGAAGAAAGGGAAGTAGAAAGGAAAAGGAAGGAGAGAAGGGAGGGAGGGAGAAAGAAAGGAAGGAAGGGAGGGAGGGAGGAACTAAGAAAAAAGGAAGGTATGTAGGAAGAAAAGAAGGAAAGAAGGAAGGAAAGTGGGAAGAAAGGAAAGAAGGAAGGAGCCTTCCATAGGAAGGACCTCCAGGAAAGTATGGAAAAAGACAGAATCTCTGAGACTTTCCTTTCATAAAGTAAAAGAAGAATCAGTAAAAGAAATTTATGTAATTTCATAAATACATAAAAATTTCCCATTCTCCGTGAACAAATTTGAATAAGGGAAACTTAGGCAGTTATCTTCCCGTATAGGCACTCTAAGGACCTAACTATCCTTATGGGGTAGGAGAGTTCTATGTTGTTTTAGTTTTTGTTTACCATTTTTGGAAAATACAAGCCTGAAACCCAGAGACAAACCCAGTCTTTGCAAAAATTGGGGTGTGTTTCAAGTTCTCCCAGCTCAAGCTGCTGCCATCCATGGGACAGCACAGAACAAAACTCCTGAAGTTCCATTAATCACATTCATCATGATGGATCTGATTTGAATTGCTGTTCTAGGCGGCCACTAAGTGTCCAGAGAGCAGACTGCTGAGCTGGTTCCTGGATGGATGGAGATTATGCAGCCCAGAACACAACAGGAGGCCAGATGGGAGCTCAGTAAGCCTGAGAAGTGCAGACTGCAGAGTCCCAGGGTGGGACCAACCCAAAACCCACCCACTTCACACGACCTCCTCAATGAACCTCTCTCACCTACTAGGAAACAGCTGCACAGATAAAAATACAGGTTTTTAAAGCCTGGGTTACTGGCAAAATAATGGAGAAGAGAAGGTCAATTCATAGGAGGAATCCAACCTTTTAATATTTAACCTCTTAAGCAGAATTGCTACTGTTAGCATCCCTTATTGAGTATGCAGACACAGGCATCCTTGCATACATACATACATGCGCAGAAGCACACACAGATGCATGCACCATCTTTATAAGTTTGGAAGCACTGCTGCTTGCAAATGGGCCCATTAAAAGTCGATAAATCAATGGGAAACGCATAAAAA